>VWYO01025043.1:66268-83547 GCA_013400275.1 Rhadina sibilatrix
AAAAAAAAGAAACCTGCATATTTAGAGTCAGAAAGAAATTGTAAAATCATCTTTTTCCACAGTCCTAATAAATCATAATCACTTAATTGTAGCAGATGTCAACATCAATCATACTAATTAGAGTGCTATAGCAATAAGTGAATCAATAAAGGCCTAAGAACAGTTGGGTGAACACAGTTAATGAACTCTTTCCTGTTTTCCAATAAGAGAAAAGCTCAAAAATTCACAAGATGCATCTATCTGTTGAATTTTTATGCATTGATTGTATTCCAAGAGCAACAACCCAGTGAGAGGCCTTTAGAGCTTTTCCCCGGGGAACTGCCCTGCACTGATCAGACTTTGATAGAAATGAGCTACAAAGAGATAAAGAGTGCATTGAAGTGTCTAAAGTGGAGGTTCTGAGTTGCTTTCTCTCACTTGCAGTCAGTGTCACAGCTCTTGCTGGTGGCACTGTGGTGGATTGCTCCTGGCTGGTGTCCAGGTGTCTCTTTATCTTTCCTCCCACAGGACAAGGGAGGAAATTCGGTGAAAATCTCTCCTGGGTCAAGTTGAGGACAGGGAGATCTCTCACCCATCAGCGTCCCAAGCAGAAGTCTTGACTTGGGGAGAGTAATTTAATTTATTGCCAGTTATTTGTAACAGAGGAGGAGAGTATGAAATCCAACAAAACTAAAATCCCCTTCCTCCCACCCTCCCTTCTTCCCAGGCTCAGCATCATTCCTGACTCTCCTTCCTCCTCTGCCCAAGTGGTCCATTCTTTGCCATCCATACATTTCATCAGTGTCCTCCTACTGTTCATGGCAGTGTCCCTGATGAAATTGTAAATATTGCCCTTCTAAGATATAATCCGTAGATTCAGCAGCTCACGTTCCCTCAAGGTATAACTTAAATGAGGTAAATGCATTACACTTTACAGTACAGGCCATTTCCATATTGCTGTGTGTGACCATGTATGTCTTTTTCATAAATATACACATTTTTCTAAAGTTTAGAAATGAATTCACAAAATAATAGTTAGATCTTGTCTTAGGCAGTTGTCACCGTGTCTGAATTCCCCAGCAGACTCACGCTGGCTGCTCAAAACTTTTATCATCTTGAAGATATAAATGAGATTTTTGGTTTCTCTTTCTCTTGTGTTTTTATTTCAGTTCAGCCCATGAGTATTTAAAGCATTTTTTAAAGATTACTCTTACAGGGTTGGTTGTTTTTTTCTTCCTTTAAAGATTTTCCTTCAGCTTTAATGAACAGTGTGGATACTGCTTCCTTTCACCAGGAAGGAAGATGAAGCACCACATTGGCCCTGTCTCCTGCTCTGTTTTGCCCTTCTTGTTCTCCTATGCCTTCATTTCCCCAAATATAAACAGCAAATAATGCTCATATACATATTTGCTCCTGGAGACTGTTTCTACCAAAATTTTGGCTGTGAAACTCAGCAATCCCTAAACACTCTGCCTTTTTAGAACAGTGCAGTGTAACAGCTTCAGAATTCCCCTGCAGTTAGGGGAAAGCCATAACTGAAATGAAGCCTAGTACATAATGGGCAATACTAAAACAGCTCACAATTACTGTAATTTTACATTTAACTCACTCTCAGCTTATAGAAAAAAAAAATCAAGCAGTAGCTCCTTGTGTTGTATACCTTCGTACAGCTTCCATTAGAAAATGTACAAACAGCCTTGTTATGTGAGACACAAAGCACTTCCCAAAATGTCATCTCAAGCTCATTACTGGGAGAATGAGAAAGCTCTCTAATGTGATTGCTCTTTCTTCATAACAAAGGCAAAAATCACCTGTTCCTCGGAGTCTGAACCGAGTTGTGATTGGAGCTGGATGAAGTGCTGCTGATGAATATTCACTTGCACTGGCTGTGTGTATGTAAGGCTGTGTTAAAATGTGTAAATTTAATCTGAACTGATCATTTCTATTCTTCAGATGAAGAAAATCATAGAATTATAAAACCGCATAACGATTTGGGTTGGAAGGGACATTAAAGCCCATCCAGTGCCACCCCTTACCATGGGCAGGGACACCTCCCACTAGCCCAGGTTGCTCCAAGCCCCATCCAGCCTGGCCTTGGACACTTCCAGGGATCCAGGGGCAGCCACAGCTTCTCTGGGCACCCTGTGCCAGGGCCTGCCCACCCTCACAGGGAACAATTCCTTCCCAGTATCCCATCCATCCCTACTCTCCTTCAGTCCAAAGCCATTGCCCATTGTCCTATCCCTCCAGGCCCCTATTAAAATTCCCTCTCCAGCTTTCTTGTAGGCTCCCTTCCATTCCACACTTAAAGAGTCATCTGAAGTCAATGTCAGCCTAACACAAAGCCCTAGTATATCCTTTGTGACCATTTAAAAAGAAAATAACTTTTATCACTGATAGCAATACTGTTTTTTATTTGTTTTGCTGGAGTCAATTGAACTGTGTCACAGATGGATCATTCCTCAATTATAATTTGAGAGTTCCTTTCAGTTTCCAGAAGGATTAGATCAGACTCACTGGGTTTGTCTCATGTGTGCACCTGCCATGGATGCACACATTGGGCCACTTTAGAAATACTGAACTTAGGAGGGAGTCCAGATGGACCTTCCTGATTGCTGCCCATGTGTCTGAGAGATGTCACATTCATAGGTCCCAGAGAGAGTGTAGAAGTGGCCAAGGCCCACATAAATCTGGGGAAATCAGCTCTGGTGAAAAAATTATGTTAAAAACTGAAAGGCCTCGGTGACTGACTGAGCTCACTGACCTCATTGTGGCCTTCCAGTGCTTAAAGGGAACTTATGTAAAGGGGGTGAAGGGAAGCTTTTTACAGAATAGGACAAGGGGGAACAGTTTTAAACTAAAGGAGGGGAGATTTCAATTAGATTGCAGGAGAGAATTGTGAGGGTGGGGAGGCCCTGGCACAGGGTGTCCAGAGAAGCTCTGGCTGCCCCCAGATCCCTGGCAGTGTCCAAGGCCAGGCTGGACAGGGCTTGGAGCACCCTGGGCTAGTGGAAGGTGTCCCTGCCCATGGCAGGGGTGAGACTGGATGGGCTGTAAGTTCCCTTCCAACCCAAACCATTCTATAAACACCATTGAGTGTCTTATTTATCTTTCATCACTCCTCTGTTCACTTTGGTCCAATCCTCTTTTTGGTGCTCTGCTAAAAGTGAAACACAGACCTGTTGTTCAGAGGAAATATTTGATGACTACTAAGCACCCAGGTCAGGGCTGTAGTTGCATGACTACTCTTGATTTTAAGCAGGATCCTTCCTTTTTCTGATGTTTGCCTTGGCATGAGCGGATAAACCCCCATTTATCAGAATATAAAAATACAAGAAAAGCAAACACACTGAACACTTTAGAAGATGGAGCTGTATGAATTGCCAACAATTCCAAAGCTTTTCAGGCAAAACACAAAACCTTTGAAAGGCTTTGCTTGGTTGGGTTTTGCATGTTTTTCACGTAATGCTCAGATGCACCAAAAATACTTTCACAATATGGGACCTTCTAATTCAAAGCAGAAGGAACTCGTCTGTGACAATCAAAAAATCCAGGGAAGTACAAGCCCTGCTCATGGAGTCTGATTCTAGAATCATCTATCACTTCAAGCTGCTGTGACTTCTCTTATTGGTGACATAGTTTGCAATAAGCTGAAAATAATAAGTATCAAGCAGAGTCAGATGAAAATGCAGGCTAGGACAGAACTATGGATCTCTGCATCCAATGTAATTAGGGCTGCAATGTGCTAACCATGGAAATGAAACTGGTAATAAAATAGGAATGTTATTTTCCACGACACAAATGAGCAGCCTGCATACTTTAACAACCACTAACTTAATGAGTTTGGAAGCAATGAAATCCTTTACTAGTATTAGGAATATAGCAGAATTATATTTACCTCAGGTGTTTTTCTCCTCCAATGTTAATTAGAAAAATAAAAGGAAAGCTAGAGAGAAAGAAAAAAAAAACACAAGTTCGGCTAATTTGTCTCAGAAACAAAAGTCGTGGCATGTTTATTCTTGAGAAAATGATTAAAAAAACTTATTAAACAAATGAGACAAACATCATACATTAAAATTTTGTGTTGTTTCTATTCTGAATGAAAGCAAGAGATTAATGAGATGTAATATAATTAGTGAGATGTGGTATAACCACGCAGGGCAGGTCCCTCTGTACAACAGAGCCTGGCCAGGATTCAGCAGCATTTTTACACTAAAAATCAATGCATCTCTAGACCCATTTCTCTTCATCAGAGCGCTGCTGAAGTATCTTGTTCAAAACCAGGTTTTTAAAGGGTGCCACTCTTTTCAGTTTGCCTCTTCCATGAGATTGGAAAATACTCTGCTCTCACAGCTCCATCCTGCCAGCCAGGGACATGGGGGAGGGTCTGCCAGAGCCAAGTCTTTTGTATTCCCTACATTTTGCAAATTGCTACAATTCCCTTTTATTACCCAAAAAAATTAAAAAATAATTTTAAAAAATAAAAAAAAAATTAGAGAAAGAGAGAGAGAGAAATGTGGTTAGTTCTCATACTACAGGAATAAGGAATAGAGGTAATCTAGATGTTTAAGTACTGCAAGAGAAAAAGTCTTTTTTTTATTTTATGGTGCTGGCAGTGCCCTGCCTTTGCCAGTGTCTGAATCCCGACCATGTCAGCATAATACTCCACATCAGGGGAACTTCTGACCCCAAAGGTTTCACTTTTCCAATTTCATCTTTTAATTGCAAATAAGACTTTTTACAATGATGAGCAGTGTTGGGGTTAGATGTTCAAAGTGTTTAGGAGTAAACAAGTTGCCATTCAAATACAATTGAGTGATATATTCCCATTTCCCCAGCTTGATAATTCATGATTTTTCCGAGAACTCTTTCACTTGTTCTGTTCAATTTGTTCAGAGTAAGATCAGTGCACAGTGATGTTCAGGCGTGCTTTGACTTGCTTGACTTCTCTGATCCTGTTGAGCCTGGTAGTTGTACAAAAATGAGTTACATTCCCACTGTATCCTAAAATGAAGTATAAAACCTCTCCTTCTCAGGGAGAGAAAAATTAGATTCTAAAACTGACCCTTGTTCAACAAAACTCGCACAGACAGAGGGGTATCAGCCATGCCATCTGCATTTGGATTGTATTTTCTCCTTCTTTCCATAATAAGGAGGCGTGAAACACGTTAACCTTGAAGTTTGACCCGTTTTTCTCTCACACTTGCATGCCCCCAGAAAGTACACAGATATTTGACCTTCTCTGGCTCAGGTGCTCCATTATTCCACACGTAGCCTGTGACAACCAGAGTTTTCCATGAGATGGAGTGTGCTTTGACTCCTGTTACAGGAATCAGTTTTCGGGCTAAAATATTTCTCCAGAGAAGTGTCATGATACAATCTTGGCAGCTCATTTATTCTCTGGCGACTCCTCTTTCCAAGAGCATCTATGAATGTATTCATGGACAATATTTCACCCTGAAACTGCTCGAAAAGGATGCAGAACAGAGTGCCCTGTTTTCATGATGAAAAATATGCAGCCTAGAAGAGGCTCCCTCCTTTGTTCAGCACTTCCAGCAGTTGTACACCCAAATGACCAATGAGACTCTTATCCACGCTCTTGTCCCTGAATGCATCAGAGAAAAAGAACTTTATTCATTAATTATGCTTTCATTTGCACTGGTCCCAATGTGGTTGCACTGGACTAAGCAATCACCATAAATTAGCCCTTGCATCACATATTGCAAAGAATGAATATTTGCTTCAGTGGGGAAGAGAGATATTGATGCTTTGAATTCAGCAAAAAGACAATGCACGTACAAGTCTGTTCTTTGGTCGTTCTCTAAAGTGTGTGGCTGAGAGAAATTGTGGGTTTTTTTCCAGGTGCTTTTTCCCATTTGTCCCTCTTTCAGAACTCCCATTGTATTAAGTGCACAGAGCTTGCTTACTCAAGGGTCATACACTGTGAGTACAACCGAATGAATTCTGCGTAATAAAAAAATGAGAGCCCCTCTGGACTTCATTTAAAGTTTGCTACTCAAGAGGCTGGAAACTCGCTGTGGTTTTGCTCCTTCCTCAAGTATTCCCAAAAGCTCCAATCTCAATAGATCACTTGGGAGCCTGAAATGATATGTCTGTTGCCTACCAGCCTTGGAGCTGAGAGGAGGGAAATTGAGGTCTCGACCTGGACGTCCAAGTCTGTATGGAAAAGGCTACTCACCAAATGCCATCTATATTAGGATCTCTCCTGCTTATTTCAGCTTGTTGGGAAATTACATGTTCAGTAAGTGTTGTCCTTGAAGTGTCTCCAAGACTTGCTGAACCTCAGCGTTAACCTTTCACCAGCCCTGAAAATCGACCGTTTATTTCTGCTCTTTTGTTTTCCACCTCTTTCAGCTGGTTTCTAATCCAGGCAGACCTTCACCTCCTACCTCAGCACTGCTTCCTTCCCACAATCTCCTTCTGGGGAGGACCTTGCTGCAGACTTTTTGAAAGTCCAGACAAATCACGCCAACTTTTCCCTTCGTGCTCTCCTTCCCAGACATCCCAGGGGCTGTAGTGGGTTGGCAGCGAGGTGGGATGTGCAGTGTTGAGTTCTCAGTCAGCACAGCCAAACCATCAGCAACCTTTCAGGGGTTCAAACTGGGAAAACCTAGAGTCATAGAATCATTAAGATTAAGGAAAAAAATGTCTGTCGCAGCACGACACAAAAGAAATGACACTCACACGCTGAGATGTCCAAGGTAAAAAAGGAAACCTTTATTTACAGATCTCAACATTTATAGAATTGCAGCAGTGGCCATGGATTGGAGGAAGAGAACAACAGTTTTCATCAACATTCTCCTCTTTATGGGGGAGAATGTTGATGAAGAACAACATCAACATCAGTTCATCAGCATTCTCCTCTTTATGAGAAGAGTGTAAACATAAAAGGACAGTTACAATAACAAATAGGTTGGTTATGTGAAAATCCTGAAAGACTCCATTGCAAAAGGTAAGCACAGAAGGCTGAGATAGAACTTTAGAAAAACTTCTTAAAGAGACAGAGGAGAACAGAAGAAACCCAGACAACAAATATCTAAAAATACCAAGTTCCACCTCTAACAAATCCCACCGAGACCAATAAATTGCTTCATAAATTGTCACATCCACTTGTTTTTTGGACACCTCCAGTGATGGCAACTCTACCACTGTCCTGGGCAGCCTGTTTCAGTGCTCACACACCCCTTCAGTGAAGCAATTTTCCCTCATATCCAACCAGAACCTCCCCTGGTGCAATTTGAAGATGTTTCCCCAGGAGGAAGCAGAGCTTAGGCTGAAAGTGTAATTTGGTACCTGATGAATGACTTTTCCTCCTGGTAAAATAAAACCTGGTGGTTTGGATCAAAGAGATTATTTTCTTTGAAAAAACTAAAAAGTTGGAGTGCTTTTTTGTGAATCCAGGCAGACCTAAAGTTTTCTTCTTGCTTGATTATAGCATCAAGCCCAGTGAAGACACAAGACACGAACAGAAAACATGAATTCTCTTGGAGTGAGAGTGGAATAGATTCATGGATAAGGAATAGGGCACTTAGGTCAGTTTTGTTAAAAAATATTTCTAACTTCTTTAAGTTTTCCAGTAAAGAAAAAAAAAATATTGCAAATATTCAGCACCAAACCAGTGCTGCAGAGGAAAAGAAAAAAAAACCCAAACAAATAAAATAGCAACCATAAAAAAAAAAAAAAAAAAAAAAAAAAAAAAAAAAAAAAAAAAAAAAAAAAAAAAAAAAAAAAAAAAAAAAAAAAAAAAAAAACCCAAAAAAAANCCAAACAAACAAACAAACAAAATCAAAAAAATCCAAAAACACACCAGAACAGAAAAGACAAAAAAGAATGGAAAAAAGGCATTTCTCTCCCCTCTTCTGTTTTTCACTCTCTGTAAGCAATCAAAATATTTTCCAGCATATTATGAAAATCTATTGGGGCAAGATGATGGAAATCCCCTAATTTCATACCTTCTCTTTGCTTTCAATTTTGCTATGTCTGTACAGAAATTTGGCATTCCCAGTACCAATGCCAAGATAATCATGGCCTCAAGGGGTGTTACTGGTGTGGCCCTCAAGGTGCTGTTGGCCCTGTCAAACTTCACTGGCCAAAACATCCTTTCTGTTATCTCTGAAACTTTCTGTTACCATGTCCCTTCCATTGCTGTGAAGACCCAAACACCTTCCACAGTCCTGCTGGACATTTTTGTTGCCTTCTCCCACTTCTTTTCCATGTTTACCTGTTTCCCATGCCCTCCCCAGTAGTTTCCTACCCCCTGCCTGGTCAGCTCAGCTGAGGGCAGGACCTGCTCAGCACTTACTTCTACCTGGCAATTGTATTCAGGAACTGTTTGGTGAAAAATTTGTAGGGCTGCCTCAAGAACCTATTCCTGTTAAAGGCTGAAAAAAACCCAACTTCCTGGTTTCTCCGTTGGGATAAAATAATTAATATGTTCTCTTAATATCATTTAGTTTGGAGGAAAAATGTTCTTATTTTCACTGGGAATGCAGCTAAAAACAAGTAGATGGGGAGAAAGGTCTCAGTTGTGGACATTCAGTCCACACATTCTTGATCCAACACATGCACCTTTGCCAGGAACAGAAGTAGTTGAGTGTTATTTAGCCTCTAGCCCAGACAGTCTTTGTCTTTATGGTGCTCCTCCCAAGGGACAGCTCTGAGCTCTTCTACCTGGAATCAGGGCCAGGACCCAGGGAATGGCTGCAGCTGTGCCAGGCAGGGTCAGGCTGGAGATCAGGGAAAGGTTCTTCCCTCAGAGGGTGCTGGGCACTGCCCAGGCTCCCCAGGGAATGGGCACGGCCCCAGGGCTGCCAGAGCTCCAGGAGTGTTTGGACAATGCTCCCAGGGATGCACAGGCTGGGATTGTTGGGGTGTCAGTGCAGGGCCAGGGGTTGGGCTGATGATCCTTGGGGTCCCATCCTGCTCTGGAGACTCTGTGATTCCATGATTCAGATTTCAGCTGCTGAATACATAAAACTCACCCTTCCGCTGGGTTACCGGTTTGGGCACAATTAGCAGGGCACAGGAACTCTGCCAGCAGGACATGCAGGGCTTCAAAATAAACCAATTATTTATTGTCTGACACACAAAAGACTGGCCAAGGACTCTGAGGCTCTTCACTCCCCACCTTCTGGTGTTGCCACCCTCCAGCAAAATCCTGGACAGCCTCAAGAACCTGAACTGAGCATCTGACAGCTCCTGGTCCCTCCTGGTTTCCCTGGTTTTTCCCCAAAAACCACTGAATCCCTCTTCATGTTGGTGATTTCCCTCTTGAATCCTTCAGCTACTGCCGTTCCCCACCTCACTGTGTGACATCTCGCTCCAATTTCACCTCTCTCCTCTTTCTGCAGGTTTCAGAGCTCAGGCTCTCAGCTCAGCAATTTTCTCAGTGGCCTGAGCCAAGGTCAAGCACCAGGGCAGGGCTCTGTGTCCTTGTCCTCGTGTCCCTCCTGCAGGGAGCAAGTTCTGGCAGAACTCACCCAGTGAGTCACAGTTTTACTTCAGCAAGAGGCAGAGTAAGAGGCACCACGGGGAAAGGTGGACAGAAGCCACATTGTTGGAGATGTCAGAATATAAATCAAAATTATTGCGCCTAAATAGCCCAAGGAAATACACTTTAACTGTAAAGGCAAATGACTGAGAAAGTCAAATGAGATGCTAAGTGCATGCAAATGTTTACTTGAACATTAACTAGAAAAATCTTCCCTCAGATGACATTTTAAAAAAGCAACTTAGTCCTAAAATATCATAACCCAGATCTATTTTTTTTTGCTCATATTATGACCATGTTGAAGGTACTTAGTAAAAAAAAAAATTAAAAATTTAATATTGTACTGTTATTCTGAATAAGTAAAATTAGATCACTGGCATAAGCCTTTTTAGAAGGGTTGGGATGCCAGTCTAAAAATTTTGGAAGTGAGAAACAAGTCCTGATATTTGGACTTCAAGGTCAGAGCTTTCTCATTTCTTTAGGGAAGGTAAATCTCTGCCATGTTATCCTTTAAAGCCAATAGGTTCTAGTGACAGTAAACAAAACACTATCTCAGTTTCATAACTTTTATTTAATCCTTTCTTAAAACTTTGGTTTTAATTGATAAATATATGTTTGCATTGGGTTTGTCTTCACTGTATTTTGTATTTGTTTTCACTGCTCAATGGGGAATTATGGAAATTTTGCAGCAGAAAAAGATCCAAACTCTTAAAGATGTCCTGTAACCAAGCTGAGTGTACAAGATCACAAGATAAAGGACAGTTTAATAGTAGCCTGCAAAAGAATAATGAATATTTATTTTCTCTGCACAGATTAATTTGACGGAGATGATTGGAGTGACTGATGTGCAGTGACTGGTCTGTACCCCAGGTTAAAAGAGCCAGGCAAGGAAATTCTTTGCCTCAAGAAGGAGAAGGGTTCATAAGGATGACTGTTAAGGGTGACTGAAGTTATCTATCCTGATTTCCAACCTCATCCATGCGTATGAACTCCTAATTTTCAGGGCTGGAGCACTCCTGAGCCTGCAGGAGCTGATCCTTGAATATCAACCAGCTTTCTTGGGCCCTTCTTCCTTCCAGGGCCCTATCCCATTTGTGAACAGGTCAAAGTCTGCTCTCCTCAAACCCAGGGTTCTAATCCTTCTTTGCTCTTTTGTCTCTCTCCTCAAGATCCTGAACTCCTTACAGAACTCCAGACAGGCTGTTTGAAACCAGGAGAGTAAAGAACAAACAACATATTCAGTTTGGGAAAAAAGCCTCCTTAATTTCTCCTTCATAAATTGTTTGAAAGGTCTTTCACCAGTAGCGATTAAGGGAGTAACCTCTTGACCAATGGATATTGGAATGGATAGCTGGGAAAATCTTTTCCCAAGTAGGTTAATTTTCATTTCCTATTTCCCCTGATCACTGAACCCCTGCTTTGGTATCAAGAGATACTTTAGTCATGAAATCATTAAGGTTGGAAAAGCCCTCTAAAATCACCCAGGCAGATAATGCCCAGCACTGCCAAACCCACCATTAACCCATGCCCCACAAGTGTCACATCCACATGCTTTTTTAACACTTCCAGGGACAGTGATTCCACCTCTTGAGCCCCAGTGCTGTGCTGACTCATCCTTTCTTCCTGCTGCTGTTGGATTTCTGAGCTTTATTTAGAGGGGGAGTGGAGTGACTCCAACTCTGACCTGTTCCCACAAAGCATCCTGACAGTTGTCCACCTCACAGTTGTCCATCCTCACAGCTGTCCATCCTCACAGTTGTCCATCCTCACAGCTGTCTGTCCTCACAGTTGTACATCCTCAGTGTGTTGTCTGGGTTTTTGCTGTTCTCTTCTGTTCCCTTCAAGGAGTTTGGAAAAGTCTCATCTTTATCCTCCTGTGTTTTGGAGTCAGATAAACTTTTGTATAAATAACCTTCTTGTTATGGTAAAATCTAGAAATGCTTACATTCTTTTAATAAGGAGAAGAATATTGATGGACTGTTGGGTTGTCCAGTGTGGTTGGAGAAGAAGATTTTCTTCCTCCAATCCATGGTCACTGCTGGAGTTTGATAAATGTTGATTCTGTAAATAAACCCCTCTCTTTTCTGCCTCGGACAAGGTGTGGGTGTGAGTTCTTTATGTCGTGTGCAACATCAGTGAGTTTCCTCAGCTCCATTCCAAGCCCCCTGTGGAAAAGCATCTCCCTTTCCAGCCTCTTCTGCTTGTTTGAGGAGGAAAGGGAGCAGAAAACTAAAGCCAGTGAAACTGCAGCCTTAAGCAAATTTACAAGGTGGGCATGGAAGCTGCTTATTTTTCAATCAGAAATTTGAAGCCATCATTGCACTTCCCTCACTAGGGAGGAGGGGGAAAAAAAAAAAAAAGAAAAAAAAAAAAAAAAGAAAAAAAAATGCAATTGTTGGTGCTCTGAAATTCCACCTGAATTCACCCTGGCTTTTGTTTTTACGGCCCTCTGAAAAATGACTCTGAGAGAGCAGAGAGAGAGAGGGGGGTTACTTTTATGGTTTTCGATATATCCAAAGTGACACGGATGGTATGTGGCAGGACTGTGATTAGAATGAAGAGTTCGGGAGACAGGGTCATCATAAAGTATTTATAACAGCAAGTTGTATATTTCTCCTGTCAGGGAACAATGGATGGGGAAGCAGTAAAGCTGAATTAAGTTAAAAAATATGAAATGCCAGTTGGTGTTGAGAGTCCTTGATGCCGCTTGAATAAACAAAAGGAAGGACAAAAGTGTTTGAGAAGAAAATATCATAGTCCCAGGGACTGGTGAATTTATTCTGAATTAAAAATTACACGTTTTGACCTCTCTTTTTCTGCTGGTTCAGATAATCACCCTCTGAGCCTTAGTTCCCACAGGCTAAAGAAGTATTTTACTGAAAAAAAAAAACCCCAGATGTTAGGAGGGAGAAAAGTGAACACAAACTTTAAATGCTCCATGAAATATTCTTGTGCATAAAAAATTAGGAAGAGTAAACGAAAAATCATGATGGAAATTACTTAAGTGTTGGAACAAATAGCCCTGCAAGATCTTAAAATATTTTAGTATTTCAAGGCTAGGCAGCTACACAGTAATTAAAAGTAAATACAGTGCATTAAATAATAATTCTGCAGTGCATTCCAGCACTCTTTAGATTGTAATTACTGGAACTGCAACATATGCTGTAGTATCTCAAATAATTGGGATAATGGCCTTAGTTATGCTGTTACCCATTTTTAGAGCTGCTCCTGTGAGATATGGAGACTTGTTTAGTTGCTTTTGGTTTTTTTGGGTTTTTTTGTGGGTTTTTTGTTGTTGTTGTTTGTTTTTTTGGGTTTTTGTTTGTTTGTTTGTTTGTTTGGTGTTTTGTTGTTGTTGTTTTTATTTTTTTTTAACATGCACTGTCCATTTTCTTTGGAACATTTCTTTAGGAAAAGATTTTAATTTTTTAGGAGAAGAGTATTTTTTAAAACACAAGTATAAGCAAACTTCTTTTGCTGAAGGGAATGAGGTTCTCTTTCTGTAAGAGTTTCCCTGATTTCACTCTCTAACCTCTCTCCCTGAAATTGCAGAGGGCATAGGCACATCAATAGGTTAAAAACACAGGGAAACATGGATCTGGGAGTATACAGAGATTACCAATTTAATTACCTTGAAATATCTATTTTAACAGCTCCATTGTCATGGAAAATGTGTTTCTCACTGCTTGCTAAAGTTTGGAATAAATGCTTTTAGGCCTGTACATCAATCAGACATTTCAAACTTCACAGAACAATTCTGGGTACAAATATTGTAGCCATACAATGCTGAAACAATTCAGTTATCTCAGGATTTTCCCAAATCCATATTCGGGAAATATTGAGTAGGTTGAAGATATCTGCAGGCTCACAAAAGAAGTGACTCAATCTGTAGAAAAAAAAATTGAAGGAGAAATGAGGTAAAAGGTTTGGTGATTTCTAATGAATATTCAGATTTCTTTCAAAATATGTAAATCAGCAACCACAAAGCAGAAATATGGTTTTATATCACAAATACACCACCAGATACTATTGTACTGACACCCCAGGTGTCACTTCTTACAGGCTAAAAATGCCAGTTTTGATTAAAAGCTCTTATCTAATACAGTTCAGGGGAAACACAGAGGAGGAAAACCCCCTCTAACCTTTGAGCATTGTGTTAGAGGGAGTCAGGAATAAGTGACACAGCTTCCTCCGAAGTGATTAGTGGAGGATCTGGAATTACACTGTGAATATACTCTGGGTTTAATTGCTATTATTTTATTATACTACCAGGTATTAGCTAATCTGCTTAGTTGGGAAATGTGTGTGCTTCAGACAAACCGAGTATTTTAACAGCGATAAATTCATTAATAAGGGCAAAACTGCAGTGAAATTAATTACACCCTGAACTTGTCAAGGATCTCTGCTCATATTCCCTAAAATGCTTTGTCTTCTGACTTACTTTTCTTGGAAAAAGTGGTGTCATTGGAGAGAGAAACTGTCGTGGCCAAGCAGAGAAAATGAGCACACAAAGAAAAGCTTGAAAGACTGGAAGACAGCACACAAGAGAAAGGTTTTATTCTTTATGCTGTCACCAAGCAAGTAATTTCATCCTTAATTTTATCTTCCTGTCCTTTTTGCCTCTTAGATCCGTCCACTCCTCTCTTGCCTATTTAGACTTTGGGAGCTGGGAGTACCTCTTTGAGCTGTGAAATTCACCCAAGACCTGCCCCTTGCCACAGAGTTTTGCCTTGCCTTGACACCCAAAACTGAGAAACTGTGTCCCCAAGCATGCTCAGAATCCTGTTTCATCAAATTTCCTTTGCCAGAAGTCTCTTTTTCAGGAATGCTTTACCAGAAATATATATATTTTATATATATGTGTGTGCGTGTATTTCCTTTGTCTTCCATTGGTTTCCCCTCCAGTGCTGCTCCTGGAGCTCACTGCCTTCCTCTTGCACTCCCAAGAGGATGCCTTCTCTTCCTTTTGGGAGCACAGATCTGTGTTTCTCCAGCATTCACATGGCCAGATCTTCCAGCTGCCTCTCAGTGTCCGTGGAAAAGGCCCAGGCAGGACTCCTGTGCTGCCAGGCAGGAGCTGCTCTGTGTGTGTCATGGTTTGGAAAGACAGGTGTCTGCTAAGGAAGGCAGGTGCCTCCCTTGGAATAGAGAATGTAAACCCCCTCCCTCTGAATTATTATAATTTTGAAATTAGGGGGCTCTCAGGCAAAGGTATGGGAATAGGAGTAACAGTTCTTTACTAGGAAAATTAAAATTAAAATGCAGTAGTACAAAAAAACCAACCAACCAACCAAACAAACAAACAAACCCCAAACAAACAAAAAAACCCCCACACCACTGACAGTCAGAATACAACCAGACATTTTATTAAGGTGTTTGTTGGTAGCAGTCCAATCAAGTCCTCCTGGAGTGACAGATGTGGTTCTGTTGGAGCAATGATCCTGTAGGAGGGTGTTGTTTTCCTCTGAAGGTCCAGTGGTGGTGAGATGTGTCTGGTCTTTCTCTGGCAATCCAGTGCAAACAGGCTGCCCTGGTGTTCCAAATCTCAGATTTTATCCAGGTAGGAATGCTGGGCTCCTCCCCCTGGGTGGAGCATCTCCCAGTGGGATGATGTGATTTTATCAGCCATGCAGTGAGCCTCAGTGGCCCATTAGCAGCAGATTCACCTGGAGGGAGGATGGGTCCTGGAAGAGATAAAGAACCCTGCCCCAGCTGGTTTTAACAGATGGTGATAGAATACAGACTGCTGGTCACACCCTGCATTGCAGCCTAAGACAGTGTGTTTGGTGCAGGCTCCTGCTGCTTCACACTGTGTTCTGTACAACTTCCTGAAATGTTCTTAGAGCTTCCTCTGAACTCTGTCCTTGGCAGCCAGGATTTCCCTGAGGAGTTTGGCACAAACCCTCCTCATACCCTTTAAAGCTGTTTATAGGAACAACTGGTAGTGTTCTGGCTGCTGAAACCATGTTCCTGGAAGACTCTTGTGTCGTAACTGGAATTTTGCTGTTCACTGCTGGAGGTGTGGGGTTATAGGCCTTGAGCATTTTATGGGTAACAGGTTATTTAATTCACCAACAACAGCAGCAGTACCTGAGCCAGGAAAAATTTCCCATGGAAGTCAAAGATCTTGTTTTGGAGCCTGCAGAATCTTTAAGTTTGGAAAAGACCTCCGGGATCACCGAGTCCAAGCTGTGCCTGATCCCCACCCTGTCACCAGCCCAGAGCACTGAGTGCCATGCCCAGGCCTTCCTGGGACACCTCCAGAGATGGAGACTCCAATACCTCTGTGGGCAGCCCCTTCCAAGGCCTGACCACCCTTTCCATGGAGAAATTCCTGCTGATGTCCAACCCGAACCTCTCCTGGCCCAGCCTGAGGCCGTTCCCTCTCCTCCTGTCCCTGTTCCCTGGGAGCAGAGCCTGACCCCCCTGGCTGTCCCCTCCTGGCAGGGAGCTGTGCAGAGCCACAAGGTCCCTCCTGAGCCTCCTTTTCTCCAGGCTGAGCCCCTTTCCCAGCTCCCTCAGCCTCTCCTGGTGCTCCAGCCCCTTCCCCAGCTCTGTTCCCTTCCCTGGATTAACTCCAGCACACCAAATGTTAAACCCCATGACTTGTTTGTTTGGTGCTCAGTCACACATCTTAAAATTATTAATATTAAATAAAATAAATTCAGGCTACACTGAGATTAAACTTGAGATCAGTGCTAATATGGTTTGAATTTGCATATTTTGTTTGCTTTATTTATTCAGCTCTACAATGAAATCCTAATGGAATTTGCCCTTCAGAAGGGCAAATGCAGAAAACACTTAACGATAGTGCAAAATTAGGATTCAAAGAAGATGTTTCATTTTTTTCTTGTTTATTACTACTTAGCTTTTAATGAGATATAATTGTATGATTATTAATACTATTCACTGTCACTTATAGCAACAATTTTCATTGTTTGTAACTGGCAGCACATTGTGCTGAAAGAAAATAACCTATTGATAGTGTTTTACTTCTGATTAATATTTTTTAATTAAAGAGATTTCTTTCTTAAAAACAAAACTCATTAAAAGACAAGAATTTAAATTAAGTTAAATGTCATTACATATTTGAAAAGACAATATATACCTAACATACCTATTAATCACAAGCCCATAATGTATTAAAAATACTGTTCTACTCAACCAAGAGGTGCAAATGTACTTTATATATAAAGTATAAGAATCATCATACATTTTCTGTAATTTGAATTAATTCCATTTGCTCTGTAATGAGCTTAGTTTAATCATATTAATGAAATACTGGAACCAACACACCTTCTGTAAACACTGAAATGCTGAGTAAACAACCAACAAGAGTAGTTACTTTCAGTAATTGCTTCCAGAAGAGCTTTTTCTTATGCAAAAAAATAGTGTTTTTGGCCAAACTTGGCATACAGGTCCACAAGAACTTCCATGAGAGATGGAGAATAAGGAATCTCTGACCCAAAAGTGGGTGACAGGATCAGTCTGCAGGCACAATCTGGTCAGTGTGTGTGAGGGTGTAGGGAAAAAAAAATGTGGCATTAATAACATTAATAAAAATTACCAAACATCAATAAATGTTAGCAAGTTTTAATAAAATTAATAAAAATGTGTAACATTAACACCTCAGTGTAATACATTGGTTCATAGTCTGAGAACTGTAGATAGTTTGTGTTGGAACAATCTACCATGGATTTTCCCTCACTTAAAACTTATCTTGGCTTTTCCCCTATAACTCTTCTCTACCGTAAGCAAAAAAAAAAAAAAAAAAAAAAAAAAAAAAAAA
>VWYO01025043.1:92893-109967 GCA_013400275.1 Rhadina sibilatrix
TTAAGTGTGATGGAGCAGCTCTGCGGTGAGAATTGGGATTGTTCTGCCAGAAGATGAGAAGATTTGGGGTGACCTCATTGTGGCCTTCCAGTGCCTGAAGGGGCCAACAAGAAAGATGGAGAGAGACTGTTTACAAGGACAGGACAAGGAGGGGTGGGTTCCCACCTGCCAGAGGGCAGGGTTAGATGGGACATTGGGAAAGAATTCTTCCCTGTGTGGATGGTGGGGCCCTGGCACAGGGTGCCCAGAGAAGCTGTGGCTGCCCCTGGATCCCTGGAAGTGTCCAAGGCCAGGCTGGACAGGGCTTGGAGCAGCCTGGGCTAATGGAAGGTGTCCCTGCCCATGGCAGGGGTGGCACTGGATGGGCTTCAAGATGTCTTCCAAACCAAACTTTTCCATGATTCCCTGTGAAGCTCTGATTGCCTATGTAATACCAAAAGCCAATATTTCTAATGTTGCAACTCTCAGTTCTTGAAAACTTAAAAATAGATGAGAACCATTAAAACAACTGAAAAAAAATACATCCAATTCTAGCATATCTCTCTTCAGTTTTGGGAGTATTTTAATTTACTATTTCTGGAAGATATTTTTTAGGTTATTAGTGACAGTTTAGGATTTCCTTCAAGGCTCTCAGTTCAGTTCTTTTCACATCAAACCTGCCTAAATTCACATGGCAGTGCTGGGAACTCAGTGAAACACCTTCCTGAGCATCTTCAGCAAAGAAAGTGGGTCAGTGTTCAGACAGTCATTAATCTAACGAAGCCTATGATAATTGCAAAGAGTCAGAGTGTGAGTCTATAGTTATTTCCTTTAATACTAAAATCCCAGGATAGTGAACCTCAGATACAGGGTTCTATAACAGAATGCTTATGTAAGTTCAATAGCCTGGTTTGTAAATCTTCTGGTCTCGGAAGGATACAGATTGATGATATTTGGTACTAAGTTCTCAGATCAGCACTTACAAGGCATTGCTTAAATCTTTCCTGCCACTTTCTGTCTAGTCAATTGGAAAAATCTGTCCAGAGAGTAATTGAAAATTGCCCCAGATTGTCATTGAGTGATTTGCAGAAATACCCTTTGATTATAGTCCCAGTCAGTTTATATTATACTGGCCGTCATACTGCACTGAGAAAAATAAATAATTCCTCAGCTTTGGACAACCAGATAATTGGTGTACTTTATTCAAAAAAATTATGTCTATTTCTGTAGGTGATCTTCAGCAAGGTTAGAAAAAAATCAATACCATAAATCATGTTTCAATGGAAATGTGATGGACTTACAAGGTCTGCTAGGCTGTATCCAAATGTTTATTTTGCCTCAGCAGGATAACTTTTCTGCAGGAGGTAAAAACAGCACAATTTATATTGCTCTCTTTCCTGCAAATGTTCCAGGCCAGGTTGGACAGGGCTTGGAGCACCCTGGGACAGTGGAAGGTGTCCCTGCCCACGGCAGGGGTGGCACTGGATGGGCTTTAGGGTGCCTTCCAACCTAAACCACTCTGGGAGTTGATGCTCTCCCCCTCCTCTCCTCTCTTCTCTTGTTTGTTTATGTAATTCAACTTACACTCTGAGAATAAACTCATTGCTTTGAGGTTCCTGAAGGCAAATACACAGCAAAGAAACTTGTTGGCTTGGAGACCCATCAAAACCAGGATCTCCTGGTTCCTCAGAATCCAAGTCTCCTGCTTATACGTGCATTTGAAATGCCCAGCAACAAAAAACCTCAGTGGTTTTAACCTTGAGTATTAGATTTGCTCAATGTCTGATATTTATGAAGTAATTTTCTAGATGTTCTTTAACTGTGCAACATACTTGAAAATATAGAAGAAAAAGGAAAAGAAGGAAAAGGAAAAGGAAAAGGAAAAGGAAAAGGAAAAGGAAAAGGAAAAGGAAAAGGAAAAGGAAAAGGAAAAGGAAAAGGAAAAGGAAAAGGAAAAGGAAAAGGAAAAGGAAAAGGAAAAGGAAAAGGAAAAGGAAAAGGAAAAGGAAAAGGAAAAGGAAAAGGAAAAGGAAAAGGAAAAGGAAAAGGAAAAGGAANAGGAGAGGAGAGGAGAGGAGAGGAGAGGAGGAGGAGGAGGAGGAAGAGAGTCTAGGGTTAGGGAGAGGGAGACCAAAAGGAAGACCAAGAGGAATAGGGAGGGGAAGGGGAAGGGGAAGAGAGGAACGAAGGGAGGAAAGAAGGAGAAAAGCAAAGCTCATAGAATGAAATAAAATTGTTGTGTCCAATTTCCAGACAGACAAAGCCATTGCTCAGAACTGAAGCCTAAAATTGCCCAGTATTCAGATCTGGTTTGCTTGTGTAGCAAGAAAATACCTTTAAAAGAGCCCATCTCCTAGCTAGAGTTGAACACATGTTTGAGCTGCAGAAGCAGGAAAGCAGTGAAGCAGAGGTCTTATGGTTTGATAGTGAAGATTTTGTTTGAAGTGAAACTGGAAAACATTGATGTTTCTCTTTGGACAACCTTCAGTATTCCAGAAGGAGATTTTAAAGTAAAAATTGGAATGTAAAATACTGCAGAAAGACAGTGCACTCTGGAAAAAATAAGCCCTACGTCCCTTTAGTCTCTTATTTTATAATCCAGCATTCAGCAAATGCTGGAACTGAAAATCTGCCCTGACATTTGGGAGCCTCATGTTTGGTTTATTTTGACATCATCACAGGACCATATGCAGGGAGCCTGCTCCTGGCTGCAGGAATCACTGTTTCTGGGATTTATGAAGTATTCTTAAAAGCTGGTTTGCCCTAACATGTAAAAAGAGGCAAACCACCAGATAAAGATGTGCACCTTCAGAAAAAGTTCTGGTCTAAATACAAGCTTATAATAAAGGAGTGAGTTAGCAGAAAGGATTAGAATGTTATGAATTGGTCTTATTGCTTAATTAGGTATCATAATGAACTGATGGGACTGGTGGAAAATAAGAGAACTGTCCTGTAGCTTTTCCCTTCTCAGGTGCCAAAAATGTCTTGAAATAAACAAATTTGCAAAACAAAATAAATTTGCAAAAGAAAATAAATTGCAAAACAAATGAACATTGGTTATTTGATGACACTGGCAAGTAATAATAAGTAATAATCCTGGCAATTAATAATAAACAAATTGAACTCTAAGGATTCAATAATAATCAATAAACCCACCATTTGGATATTATGTAAGATTTGGATGTTATGATTTAAAAAGAGAGGAAAAAAAGGAGAAGTTACCTGTAGCTGAAGGAATAACGGGTGAGTGAATAAGTTAAATGGGCTAAATTATCCTTTTAAATATGGGCTAAAATACTTAAGGAACTGCAAACTGGAGAAGAATTTTAAGAAGAGTTGAAACAGCAAATGTTGACCTTCCAGTCTAGAACACTCTGTGTTTGATCCTGAGCAAGTTATTGAAGGTGCTGCCACCCAATTCTCAAATTTCAAACACCCACTTTAGTCTTGTGAAGCTGCTTGTTACTTCTCATCATTTTCTTCAGAGACAGTGAATACAAAATTTGCACAAAATTTCAACATCATTTTCCATGCAGGAAGAAGAGAATCCTCCTAAGGTCTTCTGTTCCAGCCTTTTAATGTTCTGTATTCTGGTGGGGGTGATTTGCAATTAGCACAGTTGCAGTGCAATAACTGTCCCTGAAGATACATCTGGTTTCACCCCTGTGAAATTTAATTAGGAGGTCACCAGTAATCATGCTGTGAAATGGCTCTCAATTATGTTTTACTCCAAAATCACAGAATCATGGCATGGTCTGGGTTGGAGGGATCTTAAAGCCCATCCAGTGCCATCCCCTGCCATGGGCAGGGACACCTCCCACTGTCCCAGGTGGCTCCAAACCCTGTCCAGCCTGCCCTGGGACACTTCCAGGGATCCAGGGGCAGCCACAGCTGCTCTGGGCACCCTGTGCCAGGGCCTGCCCACCCTCACAGGGAACAATTTCTCCCCAGTTTCTAATCTAAATCTCTTCTCTTTAATTTTAAAGCATCCTCCCTTATCCTGCCCCTCCATGCTTTGTTTAGAGTCTCTCTCCAGCTCTCTTGGAGCCCTTTTAGGCACTGGAAGAGGCTCAAAGATCTCCATGGAACATTTTTCCTCTCCATGGTGAGCATTCCCAGCTCTCCCAGCCTTGCTCTAATGCAGAGGGACTCCAGCCCTCAGGAAATCTCTTCTGTTTCCTACCTGAACCTTTACAGAGCCATCCTCCAGTGCCCGTATCCTGACAACAACAAAGAATTAGAAGCTGTTCATGGAATTTTGACTTCTTTTTTTTTTTTTTCTTCTTCTATCTGAAAACAGCAAGAAGATGCCCATAGAGAAAATCCCAGCATGAGAAAAACAACGTGGATTTTGATGAGAATGGTGGATAGAATAGGGAATGGCTGCTGATTTAGGCTTTGAGGTGGGGAATTCAGACTTCTCCGGGGATGTGTGACAGCTATTTATGGCTGTTAGGGAAAAAGCTGCCACAGTAACTGGAATGTCGGAAGAAGGAGGAGGAAAAGAGTTAAGTCTTGGTCCTTAGAGATGAGTTTTGCTGACAGCCTCTTTGAGCACAGTCAGTTGTCTCTGAGGAGCTGCATGAATCCACATTTCTGGAAAATTGGCAGGAATGGAACTGGCAGAGTAGACGATGCTGCAGCATCTGAGAGGAAAACCTGGACTAACGTGACAAAACCCCCAAACCTGAGGAAGCTTTGCTTAAGCTTTGATAAAAATATCATGTTGAGGGAAGCACAGAGTTGTCTGGTTTTGAACAGACAAATCCAGGTAGCAATATGTGTTACTAGGATACAAAATTTCCTTAAAGACCTTTAGAAACATGTGCCTTGACTTCTCGTCGTATCAGTGAAGAAATAGCCAAAGAGATTTATTTCCCTGTTGTCTTCTGGTGGTGAAGTGCAATGTAATTTTGAATAGGACATGTTTCCAGTCATTAGTTAATCAAAATGAAAATTGAATACCAGACTGGAAAAATAATAGAAACAGGGGGGAAATGGTAAAAATGGTTAGACAGGAAAAAGTTAGAAGCATGAATTTTTAGTTACCTAATTGTATTAGTTTTATCTGACCTATTTCTCAGCAAACACCCCACACTTGAACAGTTCTGCTGAACAGCAAGAGCTGCTTTCCAACCAAACCCCATCAAATGCACATTAATCTGAGCCAAAGCCAGGAGCTGGAGCAGTGGGTTTGTTTCTCTGTGTCAGAATACCTCAATAACTGTGAAGCATATTCTAAGCTGACAAGGTAAGTAAACAAAACGAGAATTAAACCCACAAAGTCTAAACAAAAGCTGCACATTCCCAGCAGCTGGAGCACAACAGCCTCCGCTGCTTTTCCCTTTTCTCTCACAGTTGCTGCTGTAATTTTTTGGCAAGGGCTGAGGGAGGTACATGGCAGCCAACATCCTCCCTGGGGGCACTGAGCGTTTACCTGAGTGATGCACATCCCTTCTGCAGCCTGGGGCCTGGAGCAGTCCCAGCTTTCCTCCTGGATGCCTGCACGGAAGGGGAATGTGCTCCCAGCTGCTCCAGGGGGCGGGTTCCCTGCAGCTGGGGCCAGGAACCGCAGCTGGGGGAAGTGGCATGGATCGTAAACAATTAAGCAAAGGAATCGTGGCTTTTGAAGCCTTCCTCCCCTCAGATGCAAAGAGACATCAGGCAGAAGTGCTGTCCTTCCTCCCAAAGGTGTCTGGGAACCTGATGGAGCAGGTGAGCTGCTGCAGGAACAGCTGGCAGTGACGTTCACCCCCCTGGTACCAGCACCTGGTACCAAAATCACTCTGATAGCTCCCTAGACGTGAGCCAGGAGGTGTGACCCCAAAGCCACTGGGAGCAAACCCACCCCCCAAACCTCAGTGGGACAGAGAAGAAGCAAAGGAGAGGCCCAGCTGCTCTTTTTGGCCTTAGGTTAAGCCAAATGATAGAACAGAAGAGTTAACTTTGAAAAAGGTCATCAAGTCCAACCATCAACCCACATTCACCACTGAACCATGTCCTCAAGTGCCACACCCACAATGTCTCTCAATGATTCCAGGGCTGGTGACTCCACCACTGTCCTGGGCAGTGCATTCCAGTGCTGAACACCCCCTTGCACAAGGAATTTTTTCTACTCTCTAACCTTAACTAATTAACCCTAAATGGGAATAGTGAGAAAATGTCTTCATAGCTCCCAATCTCTGCATGAACAGTGGATATTTATTTAAAAAAAAGTATCATGAACAACTTCTGATTACTGCTACTAATTTTGAAACCTTTTATACCTGGGCTACCAGGTCAGCAGCTTCACAGACTATTTGTTTAAATAGAGAGGGGAACGCAGATTGCTGAGTGGATTTCACTGCAGATATTCCATACAGGAATTTCACAAAGTAATCAGGTATGGACCTAGGAAGTTCCGTGCTGGAGTTCAGGTGCTCAGGGGCAGGTCTGCAGGGAAGGGTCCTCCTGGTGAGGTGTCCTAAGGCAGAGCTGAGAGATGGATGGGGAGGGTCAGAGCAGGAGGCTAAAACAGACAGGGAAATATCAATGGCTTTGTTTCTAGACATGTGAATTATCAGTGGCTTTGTTTCTAGACATGTGAATTATCAGTGGCTTTGTTTCTAGACATGTGAATTCTGAGCAACCTGGTCTAGGGAAGGTGTCCCTGCCCATGGCAGGGGGTGGAACGGGATAAGCTTTAATGCCCTTCCAACACAAACCTTTCCAGGATTCTGTTTGTTTCAAGGGTTTGAATTGTACAATGGTATTTCAATAAATTCATAAATAAAGGAAGGCAACCCTCCATTCAGAAATCTCAAGTTTTTCTATTAGTATTTCTCTTCACCACAACAATACTGATATAGCAAGGTGGGAAACTCACTGGTGACAGCTGATTTATGCATTCCAGCACAACCACGCATTACAAATGGCAACTTTTAATGGAGGGAGGGGGTGGAGGAAGAAAAAAAGAAGTAAAACTTGTTGTAAGCAACATTCGTTTGTGTCTTGTATTGTGTTCTACTTGACACCAATCCCACATGGAATTAAGTACATGCTGCACATAAAGCACAGGATTAGTCCTGCTGCAGGAAAAAAAAAATAAAATTATCCAGCTGAAAGCTGCACGTAGCTGAAAACACTTTATAACTATAGAAATGTCCAAGTGCTTTCAGGCATGAGTTGTTTTGTAAATTAAATTAGGTGTTGCCATTTCCACTTAGAGGTACACAAGAATTGTTACAAATTATTAGGAGAAGGATGCAAAGAATGATGAATTTTGAAAACTTACATGTACAAGGTGAAATTGTAGACTCAGGGAAGTATATGTGAGGATCTTTGGTGGAACAAGAATGTTAACTTCCCTTACCCTCCTCCTTTGCTTTCCCCTTTCCCTTCCCCTTCCTCTACCCCTTCCTCTTCCTCCTCCCTCCCCTAGCATTACATTCCAATGTCTGACAAAAGTAATTTTGGGGACCAGAGCTTGATTATGATTTTCCCTGTAAACCCAACATTTCCATGTATTTATTTAATCACCCTTTATCTTTAACAAAATCAATTGGAAGTATTTAGAAATGCAGCCTTTCTTTATAATGTATTGTATGTTAAGAACAGGAATCTAAAATTGATCTTTTCCAGCTCCGTTCTGTCTTTTCCTTGGGATTTTTTTCCATTCTGTGCTGTGCATCATCTGATGGTCTCACTGACAATCTGCTGTCTCGCCTCTGGCGTTGCAAAATCAAAGAAGAACAAATTTATTCTTGTTTATTTTAGCAACAGCAAAACTTTCCACTGCAAGCTCTACATTTTTTACTCTTGAAGGTGATGTATGAAGCAGGAAAAACAGCTCGACTTTCAGATACTCAACAGAGGTTATGCTGGCAGTAAACAAAATCCTTTCAGACCTCTGCAGGAAGAGAGCTTGATGCAGAATTCACTGGGGAGAAGGTACCTGGAATAGAGGTTGTGATCAACAAAACTGTAGTTCCCAGGTACCTTAAGGAACGTGAATGAAAGATGGTATGGAAGTATTTGGAATTGCAAATCATTGTTCCAAAGCGTTTTCCTACTCTGCTGTTTGCAGTATTCCTATCACAGAGCTGTAAATATTTGCTCACCTGTTACAAATGCAGTAATTATCATGTTTCCAGTTTCACATGGCAGCTGGAGTTTGCTTCCAGCAGACTAAATATATATAGTCATTGTATGTTATTTACGTGTAGAGGGTTGTGTTGTTTTTTTTTAAACATGGAAGATTTGTCTAGACTATTACTCAACAGGGTTCTTACGTCTGAATTAAGAAGAAAAAATATAAAATATTGAATATGGCTGTTCCTTGGACCAGAGGGAATGGCTGGAACTGTGTCAGGGCAGGGTTAGGCTGGATATTGGGAAAAGGTTGTTCAACCACTGAGGGAAGCAGTGCCCAGGCTCCCCAAGGAATGGGCACAGCCCCAGGGCTGCCAGAGCTCCAGGAGGGTTTGTGCTCCCAGGGATGCACAGGGTGGGATTGTTGGGGTGTCTGGGCAGGGCCAGGAATTGGACTGGATGATCCTGGTGGGTCCTTTCCACCACAGGACCTCCTATTCCCTTATTCTATTATGCCCTCAGTGTGTGAATTGAGCGGAAAAAAAAAAAAAAATCAGATAAATGCTCAAATCTGATGGAAATTGCATTTGTACCTGTAAAAGGATTTGCTGTTGGAACCATTTCCTGAGAGGAAGAAACACTTTGCCTGAAGCTACTGTGACACAGAGCAAGGTCACCCAGGAGAGTGATTTTGGTTTAAGGGATACACTTTCAGTAGGATATCTTATATGGGGCAGGAAAACTGCTGCAAGATTGCAAGTCTTTCCCCATTTCTAGAGCTTTGAAATATCTGAGAGGTTTTTTGCATGTTTTTTTTCCCCCACAGGGAACAGTCCTTGAGGATTTCTACTGGAATGAAAGGAGAGCTCTTGTTTTCACTGCGTGCTCCTGTGCGTGTAGAGGTTTCTCATACAAAGCTTAAAGAATACAATGCTGCTAATTTAGAAATTGAATAATAGAAATCCCCCTTTTCCCCTGACTCTTCAACCAGAGCTTCACAGCCTCCCCATAGGCTGTTATGTGTGTAAATATGTATGTATGGACTGAAACCACCAGCCTATTTTTGATCTTCTGTGCCTCCCTCAGTGAGAAATAATTTATATTTGCTATTTTAATACTTCTACCTGGGTTTACAAATGAATTTGCCTTTTCCAAAATGAAACCTGGCAACAGGATCACTGCTTTATCCAGGATATATGAATAGGCAGGAAAGTGATTTCCCTCTAACACTTTGTTTTGGCTGTAGATGGTAAAAGAACACAAAATCCGAAATCCAGAAATAAAAGAAAAGGCAAAATCAACACATGGGCTTACAAAAATATCAGTGTAGGCATGTAAAATACTGTGGAATGTAATGTGAAATGAAAAACAAGTGAAAGAAAAACAGTTTAAATCCAAAAAATAGGTTTCAAAAGGATGTTTTAAGCTCTTGAGTAGAAAAAAAGGTTAATTGGAAGAAAAATTAGTGGAGAATCTCCAATTAATAAAGAATCATCCACTAGTTCAGCAATTAGAAGGGACAGACAGGTGAGGTCAGTTCAGACCCAAGATCTGAGCTCCACGTGTCCCAACTACAGACTGTGATTCAGGGTCTCCATTGGGCTCAGGAAATGCTTTACACTGACAGCTTTATTGCACTTCTTTAAAAAAAAAAAATATTTAATTTATGACTCTTCGTTTAAGGGCTCTTTGTTTAAAATCTCAATCAGCTCTAATTTTGACTTGAAGCCACTCTGTTCTCCTCTGCAGCAGCCCTGCGTGAGTTTCTAATGAAACTAAATGAGTTTCTTTTCACCATTCTTCAGGCTAAGCCTGCCATCAAAGTGTCCTCATACCCAGGCACAAGAAATGTTTCATCTCAGGAGCTCTGCTTTGACAGCCCTGATCCCTTTTTTCCTCCTTTCCCCAAATTGGGATTGCTGTGCCAGCACAGGCTGGCCTTTTACACTGCATTCCTCTACCTGGCTGAGCAGAGCAAAGAGCCAGCAGCTCTTGAACTCACCACATCATCCTAAAATGCTGCTCTTATCAGCTTAATGCTGCCATAATTGTTCCTTTTGCCTGTTTGTGCCATGCTGCGTCTCTGACTGCAGGACAATCCCCTGATTTTTCATTCCAATCCTCGGGAAATGTGGCTGCTCCAATGTGAGTTATCTCCACTTTATAGCGTCTATCACTCAGAATGAAGTTCAGTATCTGAACCCTGCAGCCTCCAGCACGTTATCAGCTGCCATCCAGGTAGGTCAATCATTTATAACACGTTTAACTCCAATCCTTTATTTCCCTTCATAAGTTGCAAGGTCACCTTAAACCCTGGAGAAGGCCTGAAGAGTGGTGGGGAGATGAAGGAGCGTTCGCCGTTGCCATAGGCTGCTTGTTTCCAAGCTGGGTGATACCCAAAGTGCTAATAAATGGGATCAAAAAGGCAAAGAGATTCAGCCAAATGCTGCACTGGTCATTCAGATCCTTCTGTGCCAGGAGTGTGGGCCAAGGAAATGACACTGCAGCTGAGCACCTCTTTGCTCTTGGCTCATGGTTCAGGGAGCAGCTCTCCACGGCTTCCCTGGCTCCTCCCAGGACTCAGGGTAAAGCCAACAGCTTATTATTTTTAATTTAATGAGAAGCCAGATGTTAACCCCTTGTCACGGTGCTGAGAGCCGCCGTGTGCTTCAGGAGCTAATAATAAACAAAGGTGCATTGGCAGTGAAATGTTATATTTGTGTTGTTTTCTGCACTGGAAATTGCAGGTTTTGGTACTTTGGGATTTTGTTATGTTTTTTTGGGGTGTTTTTTTTTTTGGTGTTTTTTTTTTTTTTTTTTTTTTGATTGTTTGGGGTTTTTTGTTTTGTTTGGTTTTGTTGTTGTTTTTTGGGGTTTTTTGTGTTTTGGTTTTGTTTTGGGGTGGTTTTGTTTTGTTTTGTTTTTGTTGTTGTTGTTGTTGTTTTGGACATGTTTGTACCTGTGCTGGAAAGATGAGGGCGCAAACTGGCCAATTTTCCGTGAAACTATTTTCTCAAAACTATCAAGAGTCGGTTAATCTACAAAAGGACAGGAGATCTTAACAAAGCCTGGTATCTCAGCAGCACAATGGGGCTGAAAGTCACTGTGACAGCTGCAAGGTAAGGCACGCTGGAAGGAACAATTGATACATTGATGGGATCTAAATTAACTGTAAGTACTCAGGGAAAAACGTCCCAGCTGTCATTGCAACAGCCTGGTGGAAATCTCTGCCCTGTGTTCTGCAATGATTAAAACCCAAACAAGATGTTACAAAGTGCTAAGCAGAGAATAGAGCACAGCCCTGAAAGCGCTGTAAGGCCGTTCTGTAAATCAGCGCGGGAGCTCACCTTGAACCACGCGCTCAGTTTTATCACCCCATCTTGAAAAGGATGTATCAGAAATAAAGAATAGGAGCTCTGAAAGCCTATCTTTTCAGAGAGATGGTCGGGTCAAACTCAGCCTTTGATTTATACCCTGTGCTGTCCCTTTGAAATCAAGTGATTCTCTGGGTTATAAATCACAAGGCAATATGACCTATTTAATTTAGTGAAGGGAGGCATGAAAATGCTTATGATGAAGATACACAAACTACTGAGTGCATACTGCAGGCAACAGAGCTTTTCTTTCCCCTGCCGAGCAGCCTTTGCTCTGAGACAACCAGGAATGCAGAAAAACAAATACAAGTTCATCACTTTTAAATGGAGGTAGGCAGCTGATACTTCCCCCAGATGAAATAAGTTGTCTTTCCCCAGCTTCTGCCACTTAAAAATAATAATTTGGGGGTATAGAGGAGTAGAAGAGCGAGAGGATTTAAGTTTCCTAAGCAGATGTAAGTATTGAAAAGTTATGGTACATTGATTTTGGATAAAAAGAGAGTCATTGAATATCCTGAGTGGGAAAGGACCCACGGGGATCATCAAGTCCAGTTCCTGTCCCTGCACAGGACATCCCAGCAATCCTGCCCTGTGCCTCAAAATGAAACTCAAATGAATATACAGGGACTGGGGAACAAGGATATCACACCTCTGATTGAGAATGCAGAGAGAAGGTCGGGGAGAAATGAATAAAAACCCCAACCACGAGGTGATAACCTGGGTGACCTGCAATGGAGAACAATGTTCAGCAACTCCAGGGAGTCTTGGGCAACATCCTCCAATTCCTGCCACAGCTGAGTTGTGGCTGCAAAGAGACACGGAGCAGAGCAGTGTCTCTGGCTGGGCTTTGAGCAGCCTCTGCAGCCTGTGTTTGCTCTGCTTTGTAGCCAGTGCAAGGCAGAATACTTCAGCACTAATTAGAAGTCTGTGTGCTCCTGTGTTTGAAATGTCTGAACAGAGTCAGAAGCTCTCTCTAGTAAGGCAGAAGGAGCTGGTTATTAGTAATGAAGGCTGATCACAGGGGGAGATACTCAGCCGGTGAATCTAATTCATAATGGGCAGGAGAGCAGGATTTCAGCAGGGGAGAAAAGGAACATTTCATTCTCTTGTCACATGCCCTGGCAGGGGAGAAAGCCCAAATGGAGCATGTCATGGAGACTCTGCAGCTCTGTGCTGGATGATGTGATGTAGCAGAGACAAGAGGTACTTGGGGAGAGAAACAAAGAGGAAAAACTCCAAAGTCTGATCTCTCCTGGTCTGGGTAACAGATGCTCTGACCCATTTATAATGATGGTTCCCATTCCTGTCACCACTGAGCCAGGGCAGAAAGGGACAAGCCGTGGCACAAACTTTGCCATCCCACACCACCCCTGTTATTCCCCTTGCCCCATCTGGGAGGGGTCTGATTGCCTTGCAATGGTTTCCTACTGGGTAAGGAAATGTTTCCCGTCCACACTAAAGGACAAAGCATGCTGGGCTCCATTTTCACATTCAGTTTAGTATCAGATAGCTTAAAGTAGAATTTAATAAGGCTGTACATTTTGTTTTTCTCCTTGGTTTACTGCTTGGCTAAACTGTGGGATAAAAAGAGCAAATATTCTGGTTTGGGTTTGGAATCAAGACTGTGCATTTCTCTCCTGTTTTCCCATTAGGTCTTGGCTCAGCCACTTATTATTCTGACAGGCATATTCATCACCTGAGGGTGTGAAGGAGGCTGGAGCTGTGGGCTGTGCAGGACACTTGGGGGGTCACTGGAGTCACCACTGAGGCTCCCTCCTCCAATAACACCCTCCTGTAGCTGCAAAGAGGGACAGAACAATTCCCAGCAACTTCACTTTGCTCAGGGCTCTGCAGGGAGCAAGGGGCAGGAGAAGAGAAGCAGGCTTCCAGATTTAATTAGGGATATTGGAAAGAGTTTCTCTTTCCACTGCAGGACTGTGATGCTCTGTCTGTGCAAATGGCCTTGGCTGTCAGGTGAGGATTTGCATGGGCTTTATAAACTTTAATGATGCATTCCCTCGAGGAATTCCTCCAGCAGTGCTGCTCCAGAGGTGAAGTAGCCCTTGTGGTGTCCTGAAACGCTGTCCCTGGCCAGAGACAATTACAGGAGTGCATCCACTGTGTGTGCAGAAGAACTGTACTTGGCTGTTGCTTGATACCTCTTGGAAAATGGACAATAATGAACATTCCTCATGGTAATTGGTATCTCCCTCAGGAGGGTCAGGGAAGGTTTTGCGAGCTGTCTATTAACGGCGCAGCTCAGCTGCTCTCACTCGGTGGGAAGCACATTCCACACAGGCTTCTGTAGTGTTCAGGAAACATTTTAACTTTTCAGCAATAGTTTTATGAAGCCAAGCAGAGAAGTTTGCACAAAAATAATAATTGCTCCAGTTGCTAAAACCAGAAGCAAGCCTGCCAAAATATTATTAACATCAACGCCTCTAAACAACTTCTGTTTTGTCTCTTCCCTTCTCCTCTCTTTGGAGCATTTATAAAGAAACTCTGCCATCTTGCATAAAGAAGTTATTTGCTTAAGGAGAGTTTTAGTGTCTTCAGCACAAGAAATTAGGATAAGAACAGAAAGGATTTATCAATGATATTACAGTGAACACAGCACTCGGGCTGTGACAACTGAGCTCTTGTACTGAAGTACAGAGAGAACAAACTGGAGCAGGTGCAGACAATAAACCTGGCTGGGTCCACCTCACACTGCTTAAAATTCTTTATAGAACTGCTTTGTGAGTAAGATTTCAGGAGAAACAAGCAAAAGGTGAAAAATCTCCGTTATAAAAGTTTCAACACAATTTCTGGAGAGGGCAAGCATAAAAGTTTACAGTTCCCATAATGGCTTTCCGTGAACCAGACAAACCCTGGAGATTACGGGAAGGCAGGCATGCCAGGGTTATAAATATATTTATAGGAAGCACTGGTGCAGTGAGTAAATGGGCTGTTGCTCCCAGCAGGCTCCCAGGAGTGATCACACAGAGGCTGCACAGCTCCTCCAAGGGCAGGAATCCTGCCTGGCATGTCCCACCCTGCAGGGAGCACTGAACTTTCCGCAGTCTCTGAGAGTGCCCTGCAGCACAAGTGTCGTGCAGGCTCTTTCTTCTGGCAGTAAACAACTCCTCTTCCCAGCCAGAGACTCTCTCCCTGTGAATACACAAGCTACACATGTTCCTTTGGAGGTCCTTGGGTGCATCTGAGAAGCAGCAGAGCAAGAGGGATGAGATGAGGAACTTTTAGCTGTTATAGTGACTGTTAGATGGGGATATCATATGGAAAACTCAGCTAAGTAGGCTAATAAAATCTGAGTATTCTTTTTTTTTTTTTTCCCTGATATCTTTATAGTGTCTTTCCTGCAAAGAAGTGTCCACATAGTTAGACATTTATTTTGGACTAACCATTCTAGTTTAAAGCTGGGGTATTTGCCTGGCAAGATTCCAGATTTAGGCTCCCTCTGAACTGCCTTCATTGGCAAATTGATGTGAAACACTGAGCAGAGGTTGGGTGCTGTCCACATCCCACTCTGCACCTGCGGCCATGCCCTACAGCTCTTCAGCTTTGGTTAGAAAGGAGATAAAACTCACACTGCTACAGCCCCAAAAGACATCTATTTATACTGCAAGCCTAGACAGAAAGGTCCCCAGCAGCACTGGTGACTCCCAGGGTGAACAGCTTGGTGTGCTTGTACAGCCAAAGAGAAACCTCCACATGGCAAAAGCCTCTGGGAGCTGATGCACAACAGGAATTTACCTTCACCAGGAAGAAGATTTTGCCTGCTCAGTGTCAGTGAGTGCTGTCTTGGTTCAGACCCTGTTCAGCTCCTTGGCTACCTCTTCCACTCAGGTAATCTCTCAATATGCAAATTTCCAGAGAGCTGCCTTCTTATCCTGCTGTCCTGTACCAGAGTGTCCTGGGCTCATCTAAAAAAAGCATGGGCTGCAGGTGAGGGAGGGGATTCTGCCCCTCCACTCTGCTCTGCTGAGACCCCACCTGCAGTGCTGTGTCCAGTCCTGGTGTCCTCAACATCAGGAGGACATGGAACAGATGGAGCAAGTCCAGAGGTGGCCACCAAGCTGCTGAGGGCACTGCAGTACCTGCCCTAAGGAGCCAGGCTGGGAGAGCTGGGCATGTTTAGCCTGCAGATGAGAAGGATACAGGGTGACTTAATCATGACCTTTCAGTGCCTGAAGGAGTCAGCAGGAACCATGGAGAGAGACTGTTTACAAGGAATGGGGTGACAGGATGCAGGGAATGGCTTCCCACTGCCAGAGGACAGGGTCAGATGGGATATTGGGAAGGAATTGTTCCCTGTGAGGGTGGGGAGGCCCTGGCACAGGGTGCCCAGAGAAGCTGTGGCTGCCCCTGGATCCCTGGGAGTGTCCAAGGCCAGGCTGGATGGGGCTTGGAGCAACCTGAGACAGTGGGAAGTGTCCCTGCCCATGGCAGGGGATGGCACTGGATGGGCTTTAATATGCAATCTAACACAAACAATTCCATGATTCCATGATTATGAACATGATCAGGTTCTTCTGTGGTTTCAGACAACATTTTGTGTCTATTTCTTTTCTATCTATAAGGAGACACAAGGAACAGCTTAGTTATTATAATAAATATGGAATTATTGTAGGGAAAACTCTTCTTCTGGTAGGTCATGGTGAGGTCTGCATTGCTATATGAACATTTCATAATCTCAGAATTATTTATCCTCACTGCAAAACTTTGAAGTGCATTGATATCCCGCATATTTTACAAATAAGGAAAAGCCAGGATTAAGTACTCCGCGTTAAAAAGCAAAATAAAATTAGATACCGTTGAGTCTTTGAAAATCAGAAAGTAGTGTTGCTCCAGATAAAAATTAATGGGTCTCATTTAACAAGACAGTGATACTTATATGTCATATGTAGCATTTTTCTAGGAGTTTACTGCTGATAAAGAAGTCATTTCCAAAGCTTTAAGGATATTAATGAGCTACTTTGAAGTGCTTCAGAACTATCTGTGTTAAAATAAAACTCAGCAGATGGGTGCAATATCATGGAAAACTACTGGAGCTTGGTAGTTTCTTTTAAAATACTTTTTTTTAAAAAAAAACCAAAATTGACAATAATGTGAAAATTGTTCTCAAAAGGTGTAGTGTATGAGATGATAAAGTAGAAAAACTGCTTCATCCATTATCTTTCCATATTCTGAACTGGGCTGTTTATGATCAGACCCATAAATCACAGGCTGCTGCTGTTGATTTGATGGTTTGGGGTGAGGAACATGGGTTAAAGGTGGCAGCTGCTGTGGTTTAATTTTAGCAGTTTAAAATGTAGGAGGTGTGAATAGCTTTGCCCATGCAACCCCCACCTACCTGGAAAATCGCCCTTGAAGACAGAGTTCTAGGAAAAAAACTCAGAAACAAGCAGAAGACAAAAAGAAAAATAACACATGGAGGGACTTGTTTGCCAAATTAGAGCTGTAGGAAAGGAAAACTGGGCAGAGATGGAGAGATTTCATAAGGAAAACCCTCTGCAGTTTACAGATCCTCCAAATATCAATAAATCTTTCCAAGTCTGGTTTAAAAAGCACTGTGGTTGTGTGTAATCCTACCTTAGCAAAGCATTCTGGGGCAGCACTGAGCCTCTTCTCATCCATTAATTTAATTTTTT
>VWYO01025043.1:110010-122919 GCA_013400275.1 Rhadina sibilatrix
TCTCTCTAATTGTCCCTTTTTTTTTTCCTTCCTTTTTTTTTTTTTTTTTTTTTTTTGCAGCGGTTGAAGAGATCTGTTCTTAATTAGTATATCAGTAGAGATTTTGCAGGTGAAACTTCTGCAATTCACACATTTGTCTTCTTCAGGAAGGTTATTAGACTGGAGCACAGATCATTTGTCTCCTTTTGCAGGCTCCTGACAAACCATTCTTTGTTCCCAATGGGACTGTGGGAATTGTAATATAGGCAGAAAATTGACCCTGCGTGAGCGAGCTGGGGAGGGGAGGAAGACACGTACAAACAGTATTAAAACAAGGCAAACTCCAATTTGCAACGTTTAATAAAGCCAGAGAAATTGCCAAGGAAAAGGAGAAAAGGAACTGCACTTTCTAGGTCATTAAAAACCCCAAAATTACGGCTTAATCTTGAAATTATTTACCTTTGGTGTTGACATCGCTGCATCCCTTCTGAGAGCAGGACATTTGGGTCTTTTCTGCTCTGGAGCTTTGGAAGGGAGACAATAATCTCTTTTCTTTAGGCTGGTCTTATTGCTGGACAAATGTGGTCACTTTATGCAGAGGATGCTGCTCATGGGTACATTTTGCTTAGGGAAAAACTCTCTAAAGCAATGAGGCCTGGTTCCTATGGAAATTGTGTTTCAAGGTTGCTTTTTTTCCTGTTCTCAGTTTCCTGGGCCTTGTCCTTGATGTCTCAGGCATGAGCAGCATCTGCTGCTGCAAAAGCTTCTATGACTTAAGTCAAAGAGTTTAATTGCATTAATGATGATCACAAAACTGGAGGTGACATCTGTTCTCAAACCTGCTTTTGAATAGTTCAGCACCTGGGGATTTGGACCAGCTGGGTTGATGGGACAAGGCCAACGGGGTGAAGGGACAGGTCCTACCCTTGGGTCACTCCAGCCCCCTCCAGGCTGGGGCAGAGGGGTTGGAAACCTGGAAAAGGCCCTGGGGGTGCTGGTGACAGTGGCTGAATAAGAGCCAGGTGTGCCCAGGTGGAGCAGAGGCCAATNCAGCAGCAGGAATTTCTCCATGGAAAGGGTGGTCTGGTCTTGTCAGGAGCTGTCCAGGGCAGTGTTGGAGTGCCCATCCCTGGAGGTGTCCCAGGAAGTGCTGGAGGTGGCACTCAGTGCTCTGGGCTGGTGACAGGGTGGGCATCAGGCATAGCTTGGACTCAGTGATCCTGGAGGTCTTTTTCCAGCCTTAATAATTCTGGGATTCTGGGATTCTAACATTCTTACAGGTTCATTCAGCTCCCTAATTCCTGCAGAGGAATTGTCTCACTCTTGATGGCACAGGCATGTTTTACAAGAAGCCTGAGCTGAGGGTTGTGAATGACCCTGCACATCCAACACCTGGAATTGTTACCTATCCCTGTGGAGGGGAATTACAGGGTGGTGGTTTTCCTGCAGAAGCAAAGTAACACCACTCAGAACTGTAGAGGATTCAATGACTTTTTGCCTTCAGAACTCTGCTTTTGCCCCAAAGTTACTCAATTTTAGGTCAAGATTATTTTCAGTAGTAGCAGTATTAATGACCGATACAGATTCCTTTACACCATTTATGCTTCAACTTCATTAGTGACCCCTCATAAATGTGTTTTCTTTCTGCCTCCTCACATTGTCATGCACATGGCAGGGTTGCATTTTTCCAGAACACCTTTCCTCCTTTCTCCATCTCTTGTGTTCCTTGCTGGGTATTCACTGGGGGCAATATCACAACAAAAGGGTACAAAACTAAATGGGAATGTGGGATGAAGTAACAGACAAGTCCTTTATAGATGGGCCCATTTTCCACCCCCCCTCAGATGTTTGTCTGTACCAGATAGAATAATCGACAGGCAGCAGGCCTTCAAAGCAGTCTCATGCTGGTTGAACGTCTTGAAGCAGCATCCCTTTGTTCCTTAAATTATTGTGGAGGAACTTTTGGAGGAGCAGAAAGTTCCCTGATGCTCCCTGACCTGTTCCATGGGGGCTGTTTATTTATTGCAGGTTGCCAGGTTACCTCCTGCCTGGTCACTGAAGTCACTTGACACCAGGCTTTTATCTGCCACCGAAAGGTTGTTGACCAGGCCATTTATTTCACTGAAGAGTCCTTCTGTCACTCTTAGTCATAGCTGCATAAATGCTGCAATGATAATAGTGGCAAAATTCATCTCTTAAAGTGGCAACTGTTATTTTATCCCCTGGAGCAAACTGTCAGGATTCCTAAAGGTCTTGTATTAAATTGCAAATCCAGCACCATTGTGTCTGAATTCTAATTTTAGATGCTCTTGTTGCTAAATCTGAGCAAATGCGCATTCAATTAAGGTAAGGGTTTGGAACTTTGCATCTAAGGAAATAAGCTTTTACAATTAGTTCAAAATTAAATCAGAACGTTTCCAATCCACTTGTTCTGAAATATAGTCATAATAATTAAAAAATCATTAATGTACTTTGCACTCTAGGGGCCTTTCCTTTAATATTGGATTTTCTGTACACAGAAAGATGAGGGTTGTTTGTCTGCTAAGGAAAAAAAAGAAAAGCAGCTGATAACCCAAGAACTGAAGTCTCCCATTTTTTTCATTAAAAGCTGATCAGAAACATCAGGATACCTTGACATCATCCCCTAAAGCTACAATTTAACTGGAACAAGCTCAAAATGGCTTTCAGCAACCCCTAAATTAACACTTTGAGGACGATTCCACCAGAAGTGCTACTTTCATAACATACATTTCACTCCCTTTTCTCCTTGATATGCAGGAGAATGGCAAGAAGTTTGACAGGATGTCACTTGATTTGCTCAGACCTGAATTTTCCAAGTTGTTCTCTAGTGTGTTGGCCAGGACTGCAGGTACCAAAGAAGATAGTCCTTCACCCTGAGACAAAGCTCAGTTCTGTAAAACCCTAAGTGCCAGGAAAAGAGTGAACAGGGATCAGCTGTTCTCCACCAGTGCAAAACCCTGTGGGCATCCACTGAAGCCAGGAGACCACAGAAGTGTTCAGAAAGCTCTTTCCTACACTGCATACGTCTCAGTTGAGAGAGAAATCCCAAAATATGTGTTGGGGCTGTTGATCCCTTCATCCCTTGCTGTAATGCTCTCCCACTCTCAATCCCATTGCCAAAGGTAGCTCTCAGGATATATAGATATATATATATATAGATATATAGATATATAGATATATAGATATATAAATATATATATTTTTTTTTTTTTCCTTGATGGGCCAGACACCATTCCCGGTGTCTAAAGAGGAGATGTGCACACAGGGGAACTCTGTCCCAGCTCCTGAGGCCATTCCTGTGGGAGCAGGGGATGGGAGGGAGCCAGCAGCCTGTCCTTGCCTCTTCCCAGCAGTGCTTTGCTTCCACAAACCCTGCTTTAGTTACTGAAAAAGCCATAAAAATACATTACACCAAACTCAGGTAAGTTTTACAGTCAAACATTAAGCTGCAGAAACAACAAAATTAGGTGACTTATATGTGTGGCAATAAATCCTCTCACAGGACTTTGAGTGAGCTATTACATGCTGCAGCCTAAATTGGCTCTATTTGGCTCGTAAAGGCAGGATGGAGCCTCATTTATACATGTAACAAATGGAATAAATACAGTTCTCTGAAAAATGGGAATCTGACAGTTTAATATATGTTGGGTTGGTTTATTTGTGGGGTTGTTTTTTTTCCAGGATATTTTAACTTCTTCAATAAAATTTCATTAAAATGACACATCTGCATACAGGTACATCATCATGTATAGACAAAAAAAGATTAAATTAGGATTCCTGTAGGGTTTTTTTGCACCAGTTTCAACACAGGCTTATCCTCAGAATGATAATTCCTGCACACAGTTGGAAGAATGAGCTAAGCTCTCCTGCTCACATGTTTTTGTGAGTTAAATGTCATAAAGAAGAGGTGAAACTCCAGAATAAAGCTCGGCTCTAATTAGTGCACTGATTTGAAAACTGAGTTCATTTTCTGCTAGGTTACAACTTTCTAAATGTTCCAAAGCAGATGCACCTCATGATTCCTCTGCCACTTACTCTAATGCATAGAGCACTTCACCCCTCTGAATTGGCACTTTAAATCACTCTCCTGGCTGCTCCTCATTACATGCACACAAGCACCACACTCTGCAGCTGATCCAATCAGGAAAACCAGAATCACTTCCTCCTTCCCCCTACCAAATGCCTTCTACTGCTGCAGAGCCCTGTTTCCACCTTCCTGATTACCTGACAGAACAGTACTCAGTGCAAAACACAAGGATGTGCTCCAAGAAAAAGTCAAAACGAGCTCAAAACCAGCCAATTTTTACCAAAATGACAAGTTGCCTTCGCATGATGTTTGATGATGGTACAGTAGGTGAAAATTAATAAATAATTTTTACTCCCTCGAGGCTTAGAGTTTGGTTTTGGTTTCTGTTGGGAAAAATTTTAAAGGTGTGAGCTGCAGATATGGAATTACAGACTTACAGAATGGTTTGGGTTGGAAGGGAACTTAGAGATCATCCGGGGCCACCCCCTGCCATGGGCAGGGACACCTCCCACCACCCCAGGTTGCTCCAAGCCCCATCCAGCCTGGCCTTGGACACTCTCAGGGATCCAGGAGCAGCCACAGCTTCTCTGGGCACCCTGTACCAGGGCCTCCCCCCTCTCACAGGGAAGAATATTTTCCCAATATCCCATCTAAACCTACTCTTTTTCAGAGAGAGGTAAACTTATGTTAGGTTGATGTCCATTATAAACTTGCTGGGGGGGTGGGAGGGAAATGAATGTGCCTCAGAGGAACTGTTTATTAAAAGTAGTCATACGAGGGGCTCATAGCCCCTACCCTCTCAATGCTCTGCAGCTGCCACTCTCTTTATTTTTTTTTTTTCCAAAATAAAATCCAAACTGCAGCATCGCTCTGTATTTCCAATCAGCATGGAAATTCAGCATCCTGCCCATTTCCCCTGGGACTAATTAAGAAAAACATCAAAAGCAGAGTGACTTTAATTAGCAGTTTATGCAGCGTGGTGTTATCATTAGCCTGCCCCTGTAAGCACCACCCTCCTCCCAGCCATAATGATGGGGTAAATGGAGCTGTCCACATTGACCCTGTGGAATGATCACTTCCAAAGGCAATTGGATTTCACAGGAATGCAGTGGCTCAATGGGTGTGAGTGCTGATCCCAACAGCCCCACAGAGCTCTGAGCCCACCTGCTTTGAGGCCACAAGGCATGAATTTGTGTCAGACTCTGTGAATTGGAGTGCTGCAAGGAACTTCTCAGGGAGGCAGTTTAAAAAAAATCACAGTTGGTTGAGAAATCTTAGTATTGAATGTTTCTCGATTTAGTAAAAGGATTTCTTAAATCAACTGTGAATTGGAAAAAAGATTGAAAACAATTCCCTCTGTAGAAGTATATGGCCCTTGAGGGATGGGGCAGCCACAGCTTCTCTGGGCACCCTCTGCCAGGGCTTCACCACCCTCACAGGGGAAAATTTCTTCCTAATATCTAACCTAAACTCAGTGTGAAGCCATTTCTCCTTACTGTCCCTGCAGTTCCTGATGAATTGTCTGTCTCCAGCTCTCTCTTTAGGCACTGCAAGGGGCTCTAAGGTCTCTCTGGAGCTTTCTCTGCTCCAGGTGAACACCCCCAGCTCTCCCAGCCTGGCTCCAGAGCAGAGGGGCTCCAGCCCTGGGAGCAGCTCTGTGACCTCCTCTGGGCTCTCTCCAGCAGCTCCAGGTCCCCCCTGTGCTGGGCCCAGGGCTGGGGCAGCTCTGCAGGTGGGGTCTCACCTGAGCACAGGGGCAGAGGGGCAGAATCCCCCCTTCCCTGCTGCCCACGCTGGGGCTCAGCCCAGGGCACGAGGGGTTCTGGTTCCAGCTCACACCTTCAGCACCTTGAAGTGCCTTTCCAAAGACTTTTTTCTCTTACAAAGTTGCAGCTCCTCTCATTCCTGAAGACCTGCATTAGTTTGGAACAGGAATCTTGCCTCAAACCCCACAAACATTCATATTTGTATGTGCCACTGTACAGCCAGCACTGGGCTGCTCTGATCAGCCAGGGGTAATTTAGATTCACCAACAATACTCACAAATATTGCACAATGTCACAAAGGATCAAATGCAAATGCACATTTCTCCTCAGCCACTGAGAAGCATTTAAGAAGGAATTAAACAGCAGATCTCATCTCCTCCCCAATATAAATATGCAAACTGATGCAAATTGCTTGCTCCTGACCCGGGAACACGACGGCCAATTGCCTGACCTGTGTTCACAAAACAGCATTTCATTTCATTGGCTGCTCACAGGGAGTGCATTTGAAAAATTTTGTGGCATCAGGATAAAAATCAGAATGAGCATATGCTTCTCAGAGCACTTCAATCACTTCTGATTTCCTAGGCAGTGTCTGTGCCTAGCAAAGCGTGAAGCCTGGAATATATTAGCGAAGTATTAATTATGGTTGAAATCCTCAAACAGACTTCAATACTTAGCTGTCACCAAAGTGGTGGCAAGAGTCATCCTCTAGCAAAAAAAAACCACTGTGTAGCAGCAAATGTGGTAAGACCTCTACCATTTCTTAAGGAAAGTTGTAAAACATATATATAAATCGTGTAAATAAATACCACAGAGAAGAACAAAATACAATAATAAATCTGCTAATTGGAAGAGGGTCTTGTAAATGTAACACTAACCAAATAGAGAATCACAGAATGATTTGAGACTTCAGAGATCATCTACTTCCTCAGTTCTATTTCTGCACCACTACTGAAAACAAATCCAACATCATGTCCTGACCCCATTAAATACCTATATATAATATTACTCCAAGAACTTATCTTTACTGCAAATAAAATCCAAACAGAGAATAAAATTATCATTTTCTCACGTGCAATGTAAAATTCCTTCCTGCTGGAGGTGCCTAAATTTCTCTGTTGCTTCCTGGTCATGCTGAGGGTCTCAAAATTGAATATTAAAAATAATAAAAAGCTGCTCCCTTTTTCAATATGATGGAAGTTACCATCAAATCTTAGGTCTGTCCAATTTAAATAATAATGAAATCAACAAAAATAATAATACCAATACTGATAGCAACATTAATGATTTTAAAGCACTACAATAACTTATCAAAATATTACTACTACTACTACTACTACTACTACTATTATTATTATTATTATTATTGTGATTATTATTAATGCTGGTCTAGTGGAAGGTGTCCCTGCTCATGGCAAGGAGTTAAACTTTATTAACACAATGTACATGGATTATAAAGGATGTTTTCCTAATGTACTCCATGAATCCTGGAAGAGATTTCCCAATAACAAGCCCAAAAGCTTTATTTCAATACTATGAAATGCTTTCCTCCCTTTAATAGGGAGAACTTTTAACAATCTAATTTTTCTATAGATTAATCTAAATTGGATATGAAGTATTAGTAATGGTTTATTGGGATATGATCATGGAACTGTGAGAAACACCTTCCAGTACCTGGTATGAACTTCAGGCCTTCCTTTCCAGCAAAGAGCTGTTAAAAAAAATATTTTATTAAGCGTGTTTGAATGTTGTAACAACCTCCCACAGCCACTGTCATTATCCTCCTGATTCCCCATTGCCTTAAACCAGCAATTAGCAGCTGATGAGAAACGTCCAGGAACAATAATAGTTAAAGATCAATTAGGGATCCATGAGGCTGAGGAGATTAAATATTTATTAAAATAACAACAACCTTTCAAATAATGGTTCAAACTTCATTACTTTAATCCGTTCTGGAGCTGCTGTTTTCTGCCTCACTTCCCTGTAATTGCAAACTGCACCAGTGACAGGGAACGTCTCGCACCAAAGTACATAAAAACATAAAGTGTTTATGTTGCAGTGACAGTGCTGAGATTTTGTAAACAGATTGGGACAGGCTTGTTTTTTATTTGCCTGCACGTTTCCAAAGTGCTTTTCTAGTGTAAAGTGACAAAAATCTCCCACTTAGCTAAATCGAACTGGAATTTCCAGCATGGATGCATAACCCTCCCTTTGCAGACGGATGGACAAATGACCACAGGACTGATGTTCTCCAGCAGCAGACCTGGGGAAGGGAAATTGGGGAGCTGGGTGTAAGGCAAGAAAGGTTTTTGCAGAAGGAGCAGAGCTTCTCTCTGGAATTCAGTGTGAAAAGGGACAGCTGGTGGAATGTTTCTGTGGAAGTGGCAGCCCTGCTTTCTCTCCCTGCCTTGGTGACAATGGGAGAGGTGTGCAACCCACTCCTTCCCAAACACATAACACAAAAATGTCTCTAATTCATTTCAAACAGTGATTTATGCCAATCCCTGACAGAATTTGGGGCCAACAGACATGAGTTTTGGCATCCATAAAGGCAAAAGACAAAACAATAATTAATTAGCATGGTAAAAGGGAAAGAAAGGGAGCATCTTTAAAAGAGAGCACACAGCTCCTGACGTTAAAGTTGGAATTTGATCCTTGTGGATTTCTCGCAGCTCAGGAGGTTCAAGGATGTACAATTCAATGCAAACATTCTTCACTGGGGCAAAAGTGAGCACACAGCCTGTGGTGGCTGGAGAAGCCATCAGGACACAAGGGAACACCTCACACTCTGGAGCTCCAGACCAGCACCCAGGGACTGTGGCAGCAAGGAGTGGAGATGCCATAAACCCATCACTCCATTTGGGCATGACATGATGACATGGATGCACCAAGTGGCATTTTTATTTTTTTTTCCTGACACAGTTTTCTATAAAAACATTTCTGAGTGTTTTATGTACTGGGTTTATTGTTTTAGACAGTGGGTTTAGTATTCTGTATCACATTTATTTTCATCTGTATTTATTTTATATATTATTTCTAGTGGTTTATATACTGTTTGATATCATTTTTCAGGCATTTTGTTGCACTTTGTTATGCTCCTCAGCACAGCAGGGGCAGGGAGCTCCTGGGACAGCACACTGGGGTTCCATCCAACCTTACTCATCCTTTGATTTTGTCTTGATTTTTTTAAAATAAACACGTATCGATGTGTTTTATGATAAATTGTGGGGAAAGAGGGGCTTGACTTTCATTATATTTGTCCTAAGCCCTTATTCATTACCTTTGGGGAAGAAAAAAAAAATAAATGGAAGAACTAAACACTGAAGAAATTACTATGTCATCAAAACAAGGTTAATTTTCTTCTATAAAAACCCCAAGTTTAACAACTGCTTAAGCTCATCGTTGAAATAATCAGCAGTGACTTCAAATGCTTCTAACATTTGACAAAACATTATCCTCAAGTTGTTCTAACACTCCTCTTTAAAGGTTTCTTATCAACTGCTGAGAATGGGAGCATCCCTAGAACTCTGATCACTTAGAGAAGCACACTCAGAAAACGTGAAACTATTTAGGCCAACATAAATATGCCTAATGGATTTGGTTTAAACAAGTTTCACACTGCAAATCTTTTTCCCTTTCATGCCCAGCAATTCTACCCCTGATCTTTAAACTTCACTGTGTTTCTCTTGCTGGATCCACACCTCAGGGAAAACATGCTAATCATCCTGCTCATGCCTCCTCATGTTCTGAACTTCTTTCCCTCTGTCGCTTCCATGCATGATTATAATTTGATGATAAGAGAAACAATTTAAAACTGCAATTATGAAAGCATTCCTTTGTTAATTCCCTCCTGGCTAAATGGCTTCCTCTCACGCTAGGAAGTTAAACATCTGACAGCACGTCTGAGCTCCAGGAGCTTCAATTTCCATTCACAAAAGCCTCTTTTTCAGCTGCTTCTTGTATTCCAGTTGGAATTTATAGCGATTTGGTCCCTCTTTTTACTTATGGGTTCATGGATTCCAGAGAGACTCAACCTGGAGCCAATATTTCCAGCCCCGCTGGACCTCTGACTCCTTGTTTTAGTTGGCATTATGAGGTGTGTGTTTTATGAACTGGGTAGATGAGGAAATGAACCCTTCTGGGGCTGTTCCTCTGGGCACCGTTCTCGCCAGCGCAGAGACGGAGCAGCACAGTGCTACCAGAAAGGATTAGGCAATAACAGCAGATTACATTTGCTGGAATAAAATATTACAAAGCAGCTCAGAAATTGTCCTATCGATACTGCAGTATTGCAATGAGACAATCAGGAGGTAGAACACGGGGTGGAATGAAAAATCCTGTAATCGTTGCCTTCGTGGAGGTAAAATGATGGGCTGTGGTGCTGGTTCTGCAGTTCAAACACAGGTTAAAGGGTGCAGGGAGGTGACTAGGTTATTTTTTTTTCTTTCTTTTTCCCCTAAAATCATATCCACACCAGCCATAAAGAAGAACAGAGAATAACACAGCAGTGTTAACATGCAGGAAATAAAAATTATCCTCGTTTATCTACTCATCTTTATTTCACAGCTGTGAGCAGATACCAGTGGATAACTCGCAACAAATACAAAATTATTGTGCTTTCTGCTAAAAATATGCAACTTTGATTTAAAGTGATTTGTTTAAAAGCCTAATGAGGTTGACATTTGAAGCAGGTTCCTGCCATTTCTGTTCCTTCTGGCTTCACTGAGATAAAATAAAATTGTGGCAGGTGACTCATAAAATGAGCTGACCTGCCAGGGCAGAACAGACCCTCTGAAATGTCCGTGTGGATGATGGGATTTTTGATCTTTATTGGATACTTTGGTGAGTTTTTAAGTACTGCTTGAGTTGGGCCAAGGACACGACGCCCTGGAAGGACACATTCAGGGTCCCATGAGGAGAGATGGGGTGCAGGGGTGGAGGAGGGACAGGAGAGCCACTGTGGGTGTGGCAGAGAGGGGAGCAGTGATGGGAACTGGGCACGGCTCAGGTCCTTGCAGGCACAGGGCAGACGTGGAGCCCAGAGCTGACACTGGAAAAGGATTAGGCAAAAATACTAGGAATAAGTTGAGGACAGCTTGGCTTTCCCCAGCTGAGCAAACCACACCAGAGGAGAGCACCTACAACACGAGCTGAGATGGTGGGAACAATGGGCTCAGAGAGAAAATGAGAACATGGGCTTAGAGAGAGGGGAAAATCCCTTTGCTTGTGGATGAGTTGAGGAAACACCTTTAGCTGTGGCTGCCCCTCCCCTGGAAGTGTCCAAGGCCAAGTTGGACAGGGGTTGGAGCACGCTGGGCTAGTGGAAAATGTCCCTGCCCATGACAGGGGTGGACTTGGATAGACTTTAGGGTCCCTTCCAACCCAAACCACTCTGGGATTCCATAAAAATCCTCCAGCCTATAAGAGACTACAGTGGCTCTTACACATCACTTCCCTAAAAAACCTGAATGCCTTGCTTCAGTAAATGGGATAATGGTGGGTGAACACCTAGCATTTCAGAGCTGGATTGTCAAAATCTATCCTTAGAAGAAGAGATAAAAATTATTCCATAAATCTGAAGTTGTAAGGACACTGCTTAACAGAGGGGAGATGACATCAGGCAGGGGACAAATAAATAAAAACTGAGGGAGATGAATGGGAACATGTGAACAAATATTTCTTTGTGCTTTGTGCTCTAAATCTGCATGTTGGAAGGATTTTTAAAAATATTTTATTTGTGGCTGAAGTATTTTGCTTAAAATTTGTATTTCATTTGTTTGAAAGGCTTTTTGGTTTTAAGGTACAGGTGTGTTATTAAACATGCTGAGAAAGGTGAACTGCTGATGTAGAAGCATCTCTGGACAAAGTCTGTGCCAGGAGGAAATGGGGGAAGGTGGCTGAGGAAGTGCTGAGAGGGATTAAATCAAGTGGTTCCAGGAGGTTTGGGAGGAGCAGGATAAGAACAGAGAAGGAGGGAATGCCTGACATTTCTCTGGGAAACAGAGGGATGCTGTCTGCTCTGCACTGGCCCTGCATTAGGTTCAATGTTGCCACGAAGAACCATCACACACAGTGTAATATCTTATGTCTCTTTCTCTTGACCTGACCCATGACTGTGAGCCTTAAAGATAATGAGATCTGAGATAAGGAGGTCTTCTGCCTCATATCTGTCTTTTCTCATCTCACAGAGTCCTGCTCAAAAGGTCACAACACAGATAACAGCCTCTGCAGGAAGACCTGAACTGTTCATTTGGGCTCCTCTTATTTCTCATCCCGATGACATCTCTATCAATCCGTAATGTCCTCTGCAAGTAATGTCCTCCTTAAATCAGCATATTCAAATAAGAAATGTTTTTTTTCTTTGTCTAAAGATGCTGTATTTCACTTTAATCTGATTTCAGTTCAAATTCATGTTCACCCTATGTATGTCTTTGGATTTTCTTTTTACATGACCAGTCTCTGGGTCACCAATCTGCTGCACCAAATCGTGCTGTCAAACAGGAGTGGATGGAAAAATAAGTTCAGTGAACACTTCCAAAATAATTTTTGCCAATGAGAAATAATCAGGGAACAATGTGTCTTAAAGTGTTAAGTGTTTTTCTATCGGTGTTAAAGTGGATTAAATTAATTACAGGAGTGATTCCACTTGACTGAGGTGTGTTGGGAAGGTTTTGGCCATGGAAGCACCTTGATCCACCTGAGGAAGATGAATGCCTGGCACACGGGGGTGCTGAAAACAAACCAAACTGCCGAACCAAGCAATTCTTTGCCAGCCTTTCCAAGCTGGGAGCTCCATGGAACTGTCACACACTTTGGTCCATGTCTTGGTTTGGAAAGACAGGTATCTGCCAGGGAAAACTGGGGTTTCCCTTAGAATGGGGAATGTAAACCCCTCACCCCCCGCCAAATTATAATTTTGCAATCAAGGGCTTTCAGGCAAAGATTTTGGGAATAGGAATAACAGTTCTTTACTAGGAATATTAACAATACAAATGCAGTAGAAGACAAAACCACCCAACCAAGCCAGCAAACAAACAACAATTTTGGAGAACCCTGATAAAGTCAGGGCTACAACTTGACACCCTGTTGGCCAGGAAGCAGCCCAAAAGTGAGTCC
>VWYO01025059.1:5188-16956 GCA_013400275.1 Rhadina sibilatrix
ATATGATATGATATGATATGATATAATATGATATGATATAATATAATATAATATAATATAATATAATATAATATAATATATAAATATAAAATATAATATATATAATATTATATATTATATATATAAAGGGGGCATCAATCGAGAAGGGGGCAAGATGGCATTTCCTCAAAACCAGCTAGGCTGCAGGAAGGAGGGTGGGAATGGTTGATTTTCCAAGTCCTGACAGCTCAAACTGAACACCCCAGTCCTAAATATCAGCAAGGAATCTTAGTGGTGGACATCAGTGTAAGAACAGCTGAGCTCTGCACCAGGTTGCTTGGAGAGAGCGAGATCTTGGGGGATCTTTAGGACCAGGCCAGATAAAAAAAGCTCTCAAAATCCCTCCAGGTATGATTCATTACCTCTCCCAGCCCTGGGAATAGACTGAAGACTTCCATCCCTATTTTTCTGTGATTTTTTCTGGTATTCCTGGCTCTCACAGCACATTTCCTGAGCTGCCAGATGGAGGGATGGAGCAAACATACCCCGTGAGTGAATCCCAAGGCTGATGTCTCTCTCCCTTGGAGGGCTCCCTAGGCCAGGTTCACATTTCTGCTCCAGCCCCACCTCCCTGCAGCCTTTCTGGCAGCCTGCAAGAGCTTCCAAATGGGAATGGATTCCCGTTTGATTTATTGCAGGGAGACCCTGCCAGAACAGTGCTGTGGGTTATTAACAGAAATGAGAATCTGACTCATTATATCACAGAGTCTAAAGTTTCCAGCTGACAGCCAACAGTGCGAGCTGCACAAACTCCTGCTTCCCCAGCCCTTTGTTTGGACGTGGGAGCTCTGCTCCAGTCCCAGGGAATTTCGTGGTGCTCACAAAGGCTGAGCTGGGTGCTGCTGGCTCCGGAGGGATCTGGCATCCCCCTGCCTTCCCACTCCTCAGGGCAGCAGGGCCGGGGTGAACAAAGGCCCAGCAGCACTTGGAAGTGGGAGAATTCCATCCCCAGGCCGTGTTTAGCTCTGGAGAGGCACCAAGGGCTGTCTGGAGGAAAAGGCAGCCAGGCACAGAGAGGGACAGAGGGTCATCCAACAAGCTCTCCTCTGCCTGAACTCTGTCCTTCTGCCCTCCAGAGCAGGACACTGTGAGGCTGGGGGAGGAAAGCTCCGGGGTCAGTGAGGACAGTGGGGTTGGGATTGGGGCAAGAGGAGCCTGGAATGTTTTTAGCTGGTAGAGAGGGAGCTGGACTTGCAGTGGGAGAGGTTCTGGAGCGCCCTGAGTGACCAGGAACCTGCTCAGGCCACCCCTCATCCCCAGCAGGCTCCACTCCAGGAGGGCATCACCCATCTTGGAAGGGACAGAAGAGGGTCCCCAGGTGCAGCTCCTGCTGAGGGGACACTGCACTGACCCCCCCTTTGCACAGGTGCTGCTGCACAGGCACTTGGCAGTGACTGGGCACAAACTGGGGCCTGAGCTGAGCACGAGGAGGAGGGAAAGGGGTGGCTGTGAGCACAGGAACGAGCTCCAGGCTGCCCTCCTGTCCTCCAGCCCCCACATCCCTCAGGAATCCCCGTGCCTGCAAGGTTTGAACACCCCCAGCACAGCTCTCACCTGCCAGCACATCAGCTTTGGATGCCAATACCTGGACACGCTCCCACTGACTCCTTCTCCCAACACCTGGACATTCTGGACGTGCTCCCAGTGACTGCTCTTCCCAGCCACAGGCACTGTCAGCCTGGCCCGAGGGCAGGCAGGGAGCAGGGCTCACCCCACACATCTCTGTGTTGGGCTGGTGCTGTTGTTTTGTGCTCTCAGGGCCAGCAGCTCCCTGTGGCAGCTGCAGATGCCCTGAGGAAGCCACAGGGAGACTTTCCTCCTGAGCCATTGTCACCCCAAGGCTCCTTCTGCCCCCTCTGGAAGAGACCTCCTTGCTGGGTCTGCTCCTGGAAGGATCCAGAACCTTGCAAAACTCAGAGCTGGACTCTGCAAAACCAGGATTCCCTCTGCCCAGTGGAGATGAAAGGATTGGGGATACTCCAGGTGCAGAGCCACAGCTGGGGTGTCCTGAAGGGCCCTTTGGGCCAGGCTGCTCCCCTCCATCACCTGCAGAGGAAAAGTTGCATTCCAAAAGCTGCTGTCCCAAGGCTCTGTAGGCTGCAGTGTTTGGGGAATTTCCTGCCCACCCTGCTGGGCTTCAGGCTCAGCCAGGGGAAAGTCACCCAGTTCCCAGAGTCACCAAATCACAGAATATCCTGAGCTGGAAAGGACCCACAAGGACATCAAAGTCCATCCTGGTCCTGCACAGGACAGCCCCAACCCCGCCTTTGCTGGAAGCAAAGGGTGACATGGTCCATTTTCAAAAATATTCCACATTTTGAGCTGCCAGAAGGGCCAAGCAGCTGGAAGCCTCCAGGGAGCAGCTCCAGCCTCAGCCTGGCCAGGAGCTGGAGTCCCTGTGCTGCAAGAGATCCCCAGGATCCATCATGTCCCACCATCAAAAAATCACAGCCAGGGGAAAACAACGAGCAGAGGAGAGCCAGCCATTCTTCTCCCTCTTGTGTCTGAGGAACAGCTGAAAGGCCAGGTCTTCATCAGAGAGCCCCAGACTGGTTCAGGTTGGGATGGACCTTAAAATTCATCTCATTCCACCTCCTGCCATGGGCAGGGACACCTCCCACTGCCCCAGGCTGCTCCAAGCTCTGTCCAGCCTGGCCTTGGGCACTGCCAGGGATCCAGGGGCAGCTTTCCTGGGGAGCCCCCTGAGCCCAGCACCAACAGGAGTGCCCTGAGGGACCCAGAGGAGGAGAAATGGACCCAGATGAGGAGAAATGGACCCAGGTGAGGAGGAATGGACCCAGATGAGGAGAAATGGATCCAGATGAGGAGAAATGGACCTAGATGGGGAAGAATGGACCCAGATGAGAAAAAATGGACCCAAGTGAGGAGGAACAGACCCAGAGGAGGAAGAATGGACCCAGATGAGGAGAAATGGACCCAGGTGAGGAGAAATGGACCCAGATGGGGAAGAACGGACCCAGATGAGGAGGAATGGACCCAGACGAGGAGAAATGGACCCAGACGAGGAGGAATGGACCCAGATGGCCCCTCTGTCCCACAGCTCCTCCAGGAGCTGCCCCAGAGAGCCGGCCCCCGGCCGTGGCCCTGCCTTTCCCGGTGTGGTGGGGGCTGGCAGTGCAAACCCTCCTTGCTCTGCAGCTGACCTGCGTGAATCACACACAGGAGATCCACCCAGCTCCCCCACAAACCACGGAGCTCTCTCGGGACCTCTCACCACCCCCTTTACCAGCCCCGTGTCACATCCAGAGCCCTTGGTGTTTGGTGTGGGACGATTTTCAGGCTCCTGTGACATCCAAAGCCGCTGGAAGGTGCCGGGCAGAGGCTGGAGTGAGAACATCCCTTATGCAGGGATGGATTTGGGGCAGGACACGCTCTCCCCCACCTCGCCCCCGGGCCGGGGGTGACCTCCTCCCCTTCCCCGCATCCCACCGAGCCAAGAGCAGCCTTTCCAGCTGGCTCTGCCGGCGCTCGGCTCCCCGCCGGAGCCTGGCCAGGGTAACCTCACAGTACCTCGCTTGTGCTCGAGCAGGCGGAGCCGAGCCAAGAGCAGCAGAGGCCGGGGCAGGAGGAAATCCCCCGGCACTAGGGCCGGCAGACACTGCCCCATTGAGCTCCGGCCGGGGAGGGGACAGGGACAGCCCCGGCAGGGAGCCACAGTTCCCCTCCCGGGGAGGTTCTCCCCATCCACACCCGGCAGAAAAGCTGTTCCAGGTGGTACCTGTGACGGTTCTGGGGTTTTTGTTGGTGTTTTTTTTGTTTGGTGGTTTTTTTGTTTTTTTGGGGTTTTTTGTTTGTTTGTTTGTTTGTTTGTTTGTTTGTTTGTTTGTTTGTTTGTTTGTTTGTTTGTTTGTTTGTTTTTTGGGGGTGTTTGGGTTTTTTGTTTGTTTTTTTGGGTGTTTTTTTTGTTTGTTTGTGGTTTTTTGGGGTTGGTTTTTTTTTTTTTTCTGCCAGGGTCGGGGTAGATACACGGGAGTCGCAGTTTCATGTTCAGATCCAGTGTTTGTTAACTCTCCTCTATTTGCAGCCTCACAACTCATGAGCTCTGACTAGCAAGGTAGAAAAGGAAGGTGAAATGGAGCCCCTCTAACCCTTTCCAAGGTTATTTAATTGCTAATCACCCGATAACGAGGTGGCACCTTTATCATTCATATTTTTGACCCATTAATGACCACCCAAGGCCCACAATGTGGGCCTTTTTCACCCAAATAGAAAAAAAAAACACCCAAAACCAAGAAGAGGAAGGTGAAGAAGAAGNACACCCGAAACCAAGAAGAGGAAGGTGAAGAAGAAGGGCTTAGACAATGCCTTAAATCCTCCATCTTGCCCCATATATCAATATACACTAAAACTCGAAATTCTAAGTTTCCCACCCTGTGGTATCACACAATTCCATTCAAACTCCACACCCACAACCCCAGTGCCATCACTGAGTTTTGGAAGCCTCTTCCACGGCCTCAGGTCAAATGCAGTGCCTGCCTGAGGGTCAGTGCCCCTCAGCACAGAAAGCCTGAAATTCTCAGCCTGCAGGGTTCCAGCAGGTACTTCACAGGGACAGAATTCCCAGCTCCCCATCCTGGCAGGGCAGGGCTGCTGTCCCTCGGGCACACAGGGAGCTGGGGAAGGACATCCAAATTTTCTGGGACTTTGGGGATCTGGGATTCTGGGACTTTGGGGATCGTGTTGGAGCTGTGTCAGGCACGTTTGTGCAAATTCCTGCACCTACAGGGCTTTGACCTCCCAAAGGAGCCACAAAGGTCTGCCCTGGCCTCTCCCCGTGTGCCCCTCTGGTCCTTCCCACCAGTCTGTGCCAGAGCCTGGCTGGAAGCCCCAGCCCTTGTGAACATCCAGAGGACACCACTGGTGGCAGGGCAGGGCTGTGTCTGAACCCAGAGCTGTGTTTGCACACAGGGAGTTTCGACTCCTGGGCTTTTGGGGTCGTGTTTGAGCCACGCCAGGCACATTCCTGCGCCTCGGTCACTCGCTGGTGAAGTCCAGCTGATGGGACACCACCAGTTCCTTGGAGAAACTCAGTGCCAGGAACTGGGATGGAGCTTGTGCTGGGCTCCCAGAAACTCTTGGTGTTGCTGAGACCTTTCAGGCAGAGGGAATGCGGCTGTGAGGGCGCCGAGGAGGGAGCCTGCAGGTACCTGGTGGGTTTGGTGACCACCCTGCTGCCATCTGCTCCTCCTGGCTGCCCCCGTCTCACAGGTGGATCCACTCAGACAGCAGAGCCTGGGCTCACAGCTGACACTGAGTCAGTCAAAGAATAAAAAAACCTGAAACAAATAAGGGAGATGATCTCACTGAAGTGGCCAATCTGAAGTGTAGGAGGGGCTGGGATGCCCCACGAAGGCTCCAGAGAAGGGGTTTGGCTCTGCTGGTGGCCTCTGCTCAATCAGCCTTCAGGCTGGAAAGGTTTGGGGTGTTTCCCAAAGCCTCTGGGCATTCACCTCTCCCTGCAGCTCCCAGTTCCCAGCCGCTGGGGATGGTCCTGAGCTGCTTGGGAAGGTTTTGTGGGGAGGCTGAGCTCAGAGCTGAGTGCTGCCGCGTTTGAAGGGATTTTTGTGCTCCCCCAGGGCTCCCACTGAGACCGGGTGGGTGGAATAGGAAACAACTCATTCATAACTCAGCAAGGCAAGGCTGTGATTTCCAGAGGACTTTAGTGAACACAGATGTCCCAAGGCATCCACCACCATCTGGCCGGGTTTCCTCTGCTCTGTGGGTTCCTGTAGTTCAGTGTTGGCTCAGGATTCCTCCACAGCTTTTGTCAGCCCCCAGAAATTGGGGGTTAATCAGCAAAAACCTCTCCATGAGGAGCCCCCAGGGTGTCCCCTGAAATACTCCTCCACCTGCCCTCCTGGGCTTTCTATGGCCAGCTCAGTTCCTTTGCGGGGCTTTGGAGGAATATCTCAGGGAAAACAGGGCAAAAGATTCCAAAAGAGGCTCTCACCCCCTGGGATCAGCCCAAGGCTTTATTCTCAAAGAGTTCCAGGGCAGAGAGAGAGAGAACAAGGAAGAACAGGACTTTATCTGGTCTCTGCTCAGGAGAGAGAGCTGGGCCTGAGCCAACAGGGCCAAGATAGGAAGGAAGGGTCAAACTCCATGGCCACAGGCTTTGGGGGGTTCTGGGGGGAAAAAACCATTCCCCAGAAGAACACAACAGAGCTCCAGTTCACTGAGCACCTCTGTTATTGCCTCCCCTCTGTTCCCTCCTGCAGCACGGGGTGATCGTGGCGGATGAGGAGGAATATTTCATCGAGCCCCTGAGCCCTGGAGCCAACGTCAGCGCGGGGGGCGAGGGCAAGGGCAGCCCCCACGTCGTGTACAAGCGCTCGTCCCTGCAGTACCCTCACATGGATGCGGCCTGTGGAGTGCTGGGTAGGTGCTCCTGATGCCTTGGGAAGGCTGAGCTGAAACAGAGGCTGGACAGAGCTGGAGAATAAAGCAGAGATTTGTTAAAAGGCTTCCAGGAGCCACCCTGGGCATTACAGGAGCCTGAGCAAGGCTGCACCCATGGTTGGGAATGGCCACACACAAATGGCTCCCTGATCAGGAGATTTTACATTTTTATCAGTTTTGGTCCATTTGCATATTGGGATTTAATTGTCCAATTACAGCTGCAGGCTGTGAGGTCCCATCCTTCTTGTTCCTCCCTTCAGTCCAGCCTTGTTTGTGCTTTTTGGGCTGAAAGTTGTCCTTGGTCCTCAGCAGGAACAGGATTTGTCTGTCTGCTTGTTCTGTGAAGAGAGCTCACTGACACTGAATGTGAGGCTCAGAACTGCATCCTTGGGCAGCACAGAATCTGAAACTATGAAAGCTGAAATCTGAGGCATCATTCCCACCTCCTCCTCAATCCAGCCCCAAACAGGCTGGGAAAATCCTGGCAGAGCAGGTCCACTCTGCTCCACCTGGCAAGGAACCAAACTTGTCTCCCGAGTTCCAGATTTTTCCGTGTTTACTTTTGCCCATTTCTGGTGCCCTGGGCTTTGGGAAGCTTCCATCCTCTCCTCTTTGCAGCAGGGCTTTAAAATGTGTAAATAGAGCATGGAATAGAAGAGGGGAAAAAACCCCACCTCTTGTTTTTCTTCAGAAGAATCCTCCCAGCTTTGGCCAATTTGCAGAGTGTTGGGAAATCGCAGCTCACGTGTGCTCAGCACAGCCTTGGCCTGGGGGTTTGGTCACTGCAGGTCCTGTCCATGCTGAGATAACTCTGCTGCTGCTGGATGATGCCTTGGGAAGGCTGACCTGAAGCAGAGGCTGGACAGAGCTGGAGAATAAAGCAGAGATTTGTTAAAAGGCTTCCAGGACCCACCCTGGGCATTACAGGAGCCTGAGCAAGGCTGCACCCAGGGTGGGGTGGGAATGGCCACACAGAATGGCTCCCTGATCAGGAGATTTTACATTTTTATCAGTTTTGGTCCATTTGCACATTGGGGTTTAATTGTCCAATTACAGCTGCAGGGTGTGAGGTCCCATCCTTCTTGTTCCTCCCTTCAGCCCACCCTGGTCTGTGCTTTTTGGGCTGAAAGTTGTCCTTGGTCCTCAGCAGGAAAGGATTTGTTTTGTCTGCTTGTTCTGTGAAGAGAGCTGAGTGACACCGAATGTGAGGCTCAGAACTGCATCCTTAGGCAGCACAGAATCTGAAACTATGAAAGCTGAAATCTGAGGCATCATGGGGACCAGGTGGAAAAGGCCTTTGGAGGGTGGGATGTGGGCCTGGCCCCTCACAGGGGGCTCTGGGGGATGTTTAGGGTGAATGGTGACAGCACATCAACCCCATTTCTGCACCTACAGGGCTTTGACCTCCCAAAGGAGCCACAAAGGTCTGCCCTGGCCTCTCCCCGTGTGCCCCTCTGGTCCTCGCCCTTCCCAACACTCAGTGCCAGAGCCAGGCTGGAACCTCCAGCCCTTGTGAACAGGCAGAGAGTGTCACCATCTCCCCAGAACGCTGCAGGCCCAGGGGCTGGCCCTGCCTGAGCTCAGAGGGGCTGAGGGGAGGTGCCATCCCTCCCTCAGAAGGGCCTGGTGGCTCCTCCTGGGTCAGTCTGTGGGGACAGGGCAGAGCTGGCCCTGACTGCTCCTGTTGGGGTGTCACCTCAGGGTGTCCATCCACTGCCCCAGCAGTGACATTGACCAGATGAGGAGGAGTCGCTGCTGGAAGGCACTGTCACCTTCTCAGAGTGTCCCCAGAGCCACCAGCATCTCTGCAGTGTGCTTCCCTGGCCCCCCCAGTCACACTGGATGAAGCTCCAGCAGCTTCCCCTCCTGCTGACTCTTTGCCACATTCCCCAGCTTCCAGAAATAATTTAGCCCGCTCCTAATTGCTTCTTGGAAAGCAGAGCTGTGCAGTGGGAGCCACAGGCCAGAGGGAGTTTAGAACAACCTGCAGCGAGGCCACGCCGTCCCCTGGCCCTGCCCTGCCCTGTCCAGCACCCCAGCCCCTGAACACCCCCAGGAGCTCCCCTGGACCTCTGGAGGAGCTGGAGCTGCGAGGTTTTGGGGCTGCCTGAGGTCTGCCCACATTCCCAGCCCCAGTGGATGTGACAATCCAGCCCCAGAGCAGGGGAAGGGATCCAGCTGGATCTGCTGGCAGGGCTGGAGGCTCCCAGTCACCTCCCCTGACCTGTGGTGGTCTCCAGGAGGGGAATTTGGAGCTGATGGCTCTGCTGGGGACATCCCCAGACTCGGGTCAGCAGCACTTGAAGCAAAGTCCCACAGAGCTGCTGCTGCTGCTGCTGTGGAGGCTGCAGCCCTTTCTGTGGTGGGAAAGCCAAGTCCTAAATCCAGGTCCTGGCAGGAAAAGCAAAGAGGGAAGGGTCTGCAAGGGCTTCATTCTCAGGTTAGGGCTGTGTAGTCTCTAAAACCACCCTGGGGCAGAGGGGAGGGCAGGGCTGTGCAGCCAGGAGGGGTTTGGGGATGAGCTGGGCACAGATCTGCTGGGCAGGAGGGGACAGGAGGAGCCAGGAGGGCAGGGGAGATGCCAGCAGGGCTGACACAGCCCTGGGCTGACTTTGGGACATTTCCTGGGTCCGCACGTGGTGCACAAACCACGGAATCACAGAATGAACTCGGCTGGAAAAGACCTTCCAGAGCATCCATGGGTCCAAGCCATGACCTAACACCTCCTCAGCACCTAAACCCTGGCACCCAGTGCCACGTCCAGGCTTCTTTTAAACCCTTCCAGGGATGGTTTAAACACCACCTCCCTGGGCAGACAATTCCAGTGCTCAATCACCCCCTCAGCCAAGATTCTTTTTCTGACATCCAGCCTAAACTTCCCCTGGGGCAGCTTAAGAGCTCCCCCATGGCCTTTCCTCCCCTCAAACGCCCCCCTCACCCCTGGGAGCCTCTGGGAGCTGCTGCCCAAGGCCACCAGAACTGTTATAAATGTCAAGAGCCAATCTCAAATGAAGTATAATTTATTGCCAGCGAAAATCCCGGGGGAGAAGTTTACAAAGCCAAATAAAGGAATGGACAGAGTCAGGAAGCAAGGAATGGTCAGTGTGCACTGGGTGAGCCAGCTGACCTGTCCCACCACACGCCACCCCTGAGGTCTCACGAGTGCCAAGTCCAGGTCTGCCAGTTTTATACCCTTCCCGAGTTTGGACTCCGTGTGCATGTCTGGACTTGTCTCCTGGATCCTGGAATCGAGGGGGACTTGAAACTCCCAGGGCTGGACCGGCTGCTCAGTGCAGAATTTCTTTAGGTTCCTTTGTCTCTTGGTGGTGCAGTTGATGGAATCAGGGAGACCACAGGCCGGGCTTGAAAAGGTTTTCTGGGTGTGCAGGATGTTTCTGGAGTAGCCTTAATGTCGCAGGTGGGATGTATTCTCTGGGCCATCAGTCCTTATCAGATGTCAACTGCCTTTTTCCTCCGTGGCTCTCCACCTCTCACTGGTATTATAATTTGCTGATCCCATTTCTGGAGATGAGGGAAATCTCTTGTGAAACTGCCAGCAGTGCCCCCAGGACCTATAGACTTCATTCTTAGTTTACCTATAACATTGCTATTACAGAGAACATGTTTCACCCTTCACCAATATCACATTGTTATAAAAACACGGATGAATCCATCATTACAAGAACCCTCCTGTGATAAATGCCAATCACTCACTTTTAGAAATTTATGAGAATTTAATAAAGAGTAAAATCGGTTGCAAAAAGAAAATTAATACAAATAAAAGTTTAAAAAGTTTTCAGAGGCAGGACAAATAAAAAGAGAAAATAAAGGCAAAGAAGGTAGTGTAGACCACCGTCCTTCCTCCTTCCCAGACCCATGCCGGTCAGGAGAAAGGCACTTTCGGTAGAAATCTTTCCCTTTTTGAGGACCCAAAACTTCATAATTATGCATGCTTTATCAAGGACAAACTTGCTTTCCAAGATTACTGCTAAGCTTCCCTTGGGGACAGGGGAGTCCTGTTTTTGTGGATTCGGGACGTCTGGTTCCGCAGGGAGTCTTGCTTTTGTGGATTTTAAGGGTCTGGTCCTTGTGGGTTTCGAGAGATACGCATCTTTTCCTTCTCTTGTAAATCTTACCTATGTGAAATATTCTCTTGACCTAAAGAAAATACCTTACACACAATTTTTTTACTAAAACTTAATGTTAAAAACTACATTTACTGTATTATTCAAACGCTAATATTGCATAGCTACTCTGACTAGCATATCACATATAGTAAATATCTGCCTAGAGCCACACACACACAATATGCTTTTTTTCACACTCCCGTTCCCTCCTCCCGCAGACGAGAAGCCCTGGAAGGGGAGGCACTGGTGGCTGAGGACGCTGAAACCCTCCCCTCTGAAACCTTCGGGCAACCACAGCCAGCGGGGGCAGCTGCCCCTGAAGAGGTCGGTGAGCACCGAGCGCTACGTGGAGACCCTGGTGGTGGCCGACAAGATGATGGTGGGCTACCACGGCCGCAGGGACATCGAGCAGTACATCCTGGCCATCATGAATATTGTAAGTGTTATACCCGCACCAGGGACCCCGCGGGCTGGGGGAGAGCTCCTGCCCATCACCCCAAAAACGTCCGTGTCGTGGAAAAGGAGCCTTTTCCTGGAAATCGGCTCTGCGTCCAGGCCGGCAGTGGCTTCTCCCCGGGCTCAGAGCAAGGTTTTGGGGTCAAAAATCCTGCCAGGCTGCTGCTGCTGAGCAGTGGGATGCTGGAGAGGTAAACTCTGGCCTGTCTGACCCTGGGCTGTGAGAACAAAAGCCTTTCTTTGAGCAGCATCTCTCAGCTCGAATTAGCATTGCAAATGCGGCCAGGCAAGCTGAGGAACACATGGGAAAGCATAAGGACAGGGAGCTCTCACGCTTGGGGGCTGAGCAGCGAGAGGGGCGGCAGAAATGCTCCCCCGCTCCGAGCTGTGGTTCTGCTTTGGGGCACTGCTGGCAGCAGGGTACCAGGCTGGATGCATTAACAGCCTGAATCGGCCACGCTGGATCCTCCTGTGAGGTGAGACGGGCTTGGAAGTTCTCCATCAAGCCTCTGAAAGCCCCTCTGTGACGGCTCTTTGTCCCGTCCTCCTCCGCAGGATCGCTTTTCACGCTTTGCATTTCTAAAAGCCGACGCCAGATTTTGGAACAATCCCGGGTTCCAAGCGTTTCATCTGCCCCGAAGGCGGCACATTCCCCAGGGATGCTGTGGCCTCCCCGACCCCCGAGGGATGCTGTGGCCTCTCCCCTCTCCATCCCTCGGGGGCTGC
>VWYO01025060.1:0-31773 GCA_013400275.1 Rhadina sibilatrix
AGAATCATGGAATGGTTTGGTTGTGAAGAGACCTTAGAGCTCATCCAATTCCACCCCCTGCCACAGCCAGGGACACCTCCCACTGTCCCAGGCTGCTCCCAGCCCCAGTGTCCAGCCTGGCCTTGGGCACTGCCAGGGATCCAGGGGCAGCCACAGCTGCTCTGGGCACCCTGTGCCAGCCCTGCCCACCCTGCCAGGGAACAATTCCTGCCCAATCTCCCAGCCAGCCCTGCCCTGGGCACTGGGAGCCATTCCCTGTGTCCTGTCCCTCCAGCCCTTGTCCCCAGTCCCTCTCCAGCTCTCCTGGAGCCCCTTCAGGCCCTGCCAGGGGCTCTGAGCTCTCCCTGGAGCCTTCTCCTCTCCAGGTGAGCACCCCCAGCTCTCCCAGCCTGGCTCCAGCCCTGGGAGCATCTCTGTGGCCTCCTCTGGACTGGTTCCAGCAGCTCCAGGTCCCTCCTGTGCTGGGACCTTGAGTGGGGCAGACGGGCAGAATTCCTGTAGCAGCTTCCCTGCCATTTGCTACACTCCTGGGCAGCTCTTGCAGCAGGTGCTGTTATTTCTAACCCGAGGCCATGAGGTGATAAAAGGGACAGGGAGCTTTTTCCATCTGTGTTTCCTCACCTGGAACAAAGTGCCAAGCCCTGTTCCTGCACGACAGCAATTTCCTGCTGTTACCAGAGGGAAGCACCACGCTGGCAGCAGCCATCCCTGGGATCCCTCTGGAATACAGAGCGAGCTGGGGAATCCAGGAGGAGCACAGAGCAGGTCAGGAGGTTTCCCCTGCAGGGAAAGCTCCTCCTGGTGCTGCCACTGCTTTTGTTTTGCTGCTCAGGAATTTGGACAAGCCCAAACCGGCCACTTAGAGCTCCCACAGGATCAGAGGGGAGGTGATGGCCTTTACCTGGCACCTGAAGGGCACTGAGGGAAGTCTGTAAGGAATGAGTTGTTCTCTGAGCCCTGACGGCTTCAGACTCAGATCCACATCTCACTTCTCATGCATCACCTACCAGTGACATTAGAAAAGCAGCCTGGGCTTCAAGGACTAAAAAGACACTGAAACAAGCTTTAAAGAACCAGCACTGGAGACTGGAAAGTTGAAAAAAATATATATATTTAACTGTTTCTTTTGCCTTTTCTGCAGCACAGGGTTAGGTCAAGGATTGGACTCGACCTCTTAAGGGTCTTTTCCAACCTAAATGATTCTACATCCATTCACTCCCTCCCTCCCTCCTCTCTTGCTCTTGTGAAGTCCTGCTGAGCTCCCAGTGTCAGGGGACCACACAGCACAAGTCTGGGACCGTGGAAAAGAACAAGCCCAGTGTTACACCCTCATTCAGGAAGAGAAAAGTTGGAATCCTGCACCATTCATTAGGAGCTGAGGACTCAAGTCTCCCCAAAAACAGCTTTCAAAACAGGACCCATCCATGTGCTGGTATTCCAGGGATGTGTAACAGAGGATGGAAGGTGTTTTCACCTGGATACGGACAGGCTGGTCACACACCAGCCTCCTCCTGGCCTTGGAAAACAACAGCCACACAGTCTGTGCAGCACAGCCCTCATCCCAGGGCAGGGAGAGGGGCAGGAGGAGCAGCAGCTGCATGAGGGGACCCTGCCATGGCAATGGAGAGGAAAAAAGCATTTCCCTTCCCACCAGGGAACTGGAAGCTGTGTCCAGAAGGCCAGAGCTCTTTAGGGAAGGCAGAGGACACAGCCCCATGTGTCTGGAAGTGGCAGCTCTGCCTCCAGGCAGATGCAGCTGGAGGGGTGGAGCTGAGCTCCCTGCAATCCCACAACATTCCCCTAATGAGGCTCTAATTCCACGGGAACAGAGAGCAGAGCCACCCAGCTGCTCCCCTGCATGGGGATTTTGGCACAGGGGCTTTGAGCTGGGGCTCTGCTGGTTTCACTAAGGATGGACATGGCAACACGAGGGAACATGGGTGTGCCCAAATTCCACACTGGCTGGTCTAGCCACACAGCAGAGTTCCAGTGAGGACAGGTGTCTCCCTGTGCACAAGTTAAAGCCAGAATTAAGGAGCTGGTGCATCCCAGAATTCTAGGGACTTGTAAAAGAAGGAGCACTCCAAAGCTGGGCTTTATCCAGCACTCACTTGACTGAGTGTCCCAGAGCTGAGAGCACCTGATTATTTTCCATCACTGTTATTTTTAACAGCTTCCAAATATTCTTGGAGTGAACTCCAGGGAATCAGGATAAAAGCTGCTTCATCTCAACCCCTCCCCAGTCTGCTCCTATAAAAGTTTCCAGAGAAAGGGGGAAGGAGCCTGCAGGTACCAATTCAAACCTTGGTGCTGCCCTGTCCATAACTCCCATGTTAAGCCTATTCCTGATGTTCTTCCCCTTCCCCCAGGAAGGAACAGGTGTGAGCTGCAGGGATGGGGGCACCTGATGGGGTTTGCAGGTACAATCAGGGAAGCAGAGGAAAAGAACTGCCAGACAAGTCAGAGCAATGGTCACCTAGTCTGGCTTTTTGGTGCCCAGCAGGAACCAGGACCAGATGCTTCAGAGGAAGGTGTGAAATCCTCTTAATGGACAATTATGGAATAATCTTCCTTCAAGTAACTTTTTTTTCCAGCGCACAAAGGTCCAGTTTATGCCCAAAGAATGAATTTACAGGTTCTGAACAGTGTTCATCCCACCTAACAAGAATGAGGACATATTTAACCCTATTTTAAAGGTCATTGCTAAGCTGGTGCACTCCACACGTGCTGGGCAAAGTGGCTCTGACACGGCTGCTAAATTGGTTTAAAATTTGCTGCTTTAATTTCACCAGCAGCTCCTTTGCTCTCCTAGCAAGAGGTGGGTGGGGGGAAAAAAAAAAAACAAAAAACAAAAAACAAAACAAAACAAAAAAAAAAACACAACAAAACAAAAACCACCCACCCCCAAAAAAAGAGCATAGTGAAGTGAAGTTCTGCTGGATGAGATGCAGGGATGAAAAGGGCACTACTCAGGATTTCTGAGCAGCAATGAGACAGCTCAGCCCTCTCCATGGCTGGGATGGAGAAGGAGGCTCCTCCAGGCTACACAAGAGGGCAGGGAACTGGGAATTACAGATCTCTTACTGTGTAGGAAGACTTGCTGGTGATCTCCAAGAGCTTCTGCTTCGCTCTGCGCTCCGACTCGCGAGCCTCCTGCAGGTCCTGCTTGAGCTGATCAGCCTCCTTTGCCCTACAACAGCAAACAGCAAATGTCAGCCTGGAGCCAGGAGCAGCCAGAGGATGGAGAGGCAGGATCACAGTGTGGAATAGGCAAGAAGAGATAGAGAAGGGCTGAGTTCACCCAAGCAGAAGGGCTGACAGCCAACAGGCTCTCACACAGAGAGGAGTAATCAGCTGGAAGGAAACAAGGCTGATCTTTTACTTGCTCACTGCCACATTCGCCGTGGGACCTGGGCTTGGGTATCAGGAGGGTGGAAACATCAGCTTTAACAAGGAGCAAAGTCTCTGTTCAAGGCTAACTTGGAACAGACCTCATGGCTGGAAAGGAGAACTGAACAGCTGAGAGCTAAGTAGAAGAGTAAGGAGAGAACAGGGTAGATCTACATTGATCTACCATCCAGAGCAAGAACAAACCCAAGTGTTATGAACAATGTTAAATACTTTGGGGAATGCAGGGGAAGGTTGCAGAAAGCACCCCAAAGCAGAGCTGGCTTTTGGAAAGGGAAACCAGCTGACCAAAGGCCCACTTGCTGCTGGACACAGGCAGGAAGCTGAGGGAGGATAACTCAGAGGGATAACGTGAAGGGGGTGGGGAAGCAAAGCAGAAGCAGCTGCAAGGTTGTACCCTCTGACCTCCTCTCCGACTCCTCGGCCATTTTCAGTGCCAACATCTCTGCCTCCAGCACCTTCTGCTCCATCAGCCTCTTCTCCTCCTCGGTCCGGATGGCCGTGGCCTTGATGCGCTGCATCTCCTGCTCGGCCTCGGCCGCCTTCTGAGCCAGCAGCTTGGCTTCCTCCTCCGTGATCTGCGCCTTCTCCGCCAGCAAATCCGCCGTCTCCTCCGACCTCATCTGACAATTCCGGGACACGAGGCCATTAAGCAGAGCCAATGTCTCCCCAAACGTGCCCACAGCCCCCCGGAGCAGGGCCCCGAGCTGCTCGCTCCGACACGCTCCGCAGAACCCCTGCCTGCCCTGCAAGCCTGCAGCCGTCTGCTGCCAAGGCTGGGATGTGCCCAGGCTCTGTCCCAAATCATCCTCACGAGGGCTGTGCTCCTCCCCAGCAGCCCAGCAGGATGAAATAGCTCCATCCAGCCTGCTGCCCACTGGCCACTGGCAGCAGTTTGAAGATCGTCTTAGGGAAGTCACAGAGTGCTTCCAAAAACGTTTATGCAGTGGAAAGAGCGAGGAGCAGCTGCAGTGCTCGGGAAATGGCCTCCCAGGGACCTACCAGAGCCTCGTTGGCCATGGTTGCCTCCTCCTTCAGCTGCATCAGCCTCCTCTCCAGCTCATCCCTGGTCCTCTCAGCCTCTTCTCTCATTTGCTTCTCTCGTGCCAGGCACTGTCGTTCCATCTGGGAAAAAGGGATTTGGGGAAAGCGAGGAGAAAAACACACATGAGGAAGGTTTTCCATGGATGAGAAAGAGTCAGAGGTGAGCTCAGAGCACTGCTGCCTCCTCTCTGCCTTGTGACAACAGGAATGTCCCTGGACTGGGGTGACCTGATTGAAGAACAGAACTGTGGGACCACTTAGGTTGGAGAAGACCTCCAAGATCATCAAGTCCAACTGTTGCCTCAGCAAGCCAAGGCCATCCCTGTCCCCAAGTGCCACACCCACACGTTCTTTTAACCCTTCCAGGGATGGTGATTCCACCCTGGGCAGCCTGCTTGAGGCTCCCCTGAAAAGTGCCAGTCCTGAGACAATTCCCATCCTCTGCTCAGGCTGTCACTCACAGCATGGCCACAGGAGCTGCCTGCAGGTGACAATGTCCCCAGACAGTGCCCTCCTAGGCTGAGTCACAGGGCAGACCACACAAGTGGGTGTCAAGATCTCCAGCTTAACTCTCTGGAGTTTCTTACAGCAGGACTGGACTTAAGGAGAGTCTGAGGGCATCTCCCACACAGCAGAGCACGTGGCAGGAGGCTGAGGGACAAGGACAGCTGCTCCTTTTGATCAGATATCCAACCCAGCATCCTGGAACCTTCACTTCTATTTGTTCAGAGGGAGGTCACACCGAGTGCAACCACCTCTGGCAATTCCTGGATATAACAAACCCTCTCTGTTGGCAGGGAACAGAAACACTTCTCCAGGAGGGGAAGATCCAAGCCACCAGGATCTGCCAGCTCTTCCCAGAAGATGCTGGGAGGGTTGCTGTGCCCAGAGACTGCCTCTTCACTAGCCAAGAGCCCATGGGAGCCATTGGGCTAATTAACAAACTGAGTTTAATCCCTTCAGTCCCAGAAGAATGGAGCATTATAAATATCCACGCTGCAGCCAGGACAGGAGACCTGCTGGGTTTAATAAGGGAAGGAAGTGAGACAAGCCACATTTCTCTGCTCCTTGGACACCAGCTGTGCTCTGAAAGCGGGATGCCCACTGTTCCAACCGTTCTGCTTCCTTCTATTAAAGGTTCCCCTCATTAATTATCATTATGATCTGCATCCCACTCAGGACTTCCATTAACAGGAATTCCTGATCTAAAAGGATTATCTGAAACCAGTTAATGACTGTGGCTGCAGGGGAGGGAGCAGGGAGCAGGGCAGACAGCACAGTGGCTCGCTCAGGACGGGCAGCCAACCCACACAGGAGCCTGACTTTTCCCACAGAGCCCAAGTGCTCTGGATTTGGGAGCTGACGTGAAGCCATAAGCTGCTGCTCCCTCCCAGAGCCCTCACCTCCTTCCAGCAGCCCAAATAAGCACAGGATCTTGGGTGTGGTGTTATCCAAACACATCAAACACTCACTGAGTGTAAAACTTAAAGATTCCTGGCATCGTTAAGGTTGGAAAAGCCCTCTAAGCCCAAGCCCAACCCTTATCTCAGCCCCACTGTGTACACCACAAAACCATATCCTGAAGTGCCACATCCACTTTTGAACTCCTCCAGGGATGGTGACTTCACCACTTCCCTGGGCAGCCCATTCCAATGCCTGGCCACTCATCCCTGAGGCTCTCAGCGCTTGGAGATTGTGCTGCTCCTTCCAAGGACCTTCTGCTCCACTAAGGACATGGCCTAATGAACATGGTGATGGCAGCCCCCAGAGTGCTTTTCCAACCTCAGTGGTTCTACAGTGCCAACTCCTTACTGACCACAGGAAGCCCTGTGGGAAGCACAAAGCCCCTCTTCCCCAGTGGAGCTTGTAGTGACTCAAGTCCAAACCCCTCCTGCCTCTCTACAAGCTACACAAGGGAAAACTGCTTCAGGAGGTGCCTGAAGAACAAGTCACATCCCACCTCCAGCCCAGCTCAGCACCTCAAAACCACACATGCACCTTGGGAGGTGCATGAAGAACAAGCCTTGTCCCATTTCAAGGCCAGTTGAGCACACCAGCACCACACAAACACCAAGAGTTGCCTGAAGAACAAGTCACGTCCTACCTTCAGCCCAGCTGAGCACCTCAGCACCACACAAGGATTGAGAAAGGCACCTGAAGGACAAGTCATGTCCCATTTCCAGGCCAGCTGAGCACCTCAGCACCACACAAGGATTGAGAGAGGTGCCTGAAGGACAAGTCATGTCCCATTTCCAGGCCAGCTGAGCACCTCCACCCCACACAAGCACCTCTGTGGCCACCCTCAAATGCAGGAACACCCAGACCCGTGAGCACAAGCTGGGTGCAGCAACTGCTCTGGCTTCTCCTGCTCCTCTCTAGTGGCTTCCCTGCCAAAGAGCCATTTATATTCCGAGCACCAGCGCTCAGATTAGCTGTGTGGGTTTCAGTGAGTAGAAAAGGTCTACGAGCAGAAAACAATGATTCACACAATTCAATTTGCTGATCTCTGCTCGTGGGCTCCACGCCGCTGCCTCCGCCGCGCCCGGGCTGACCCACGGCACGGATGGAATTAGCATTCCAGGCTGCACAGCCCGGGATGTCGGCTGTGCATTCCATCAGCCTGCAATTAGAAAGGAGGCAAAGAGCTACGGATGTGCTCAGCTCCCCCTCACAGCCCCTGATTTACCAGCTGGCCCAACGCACGTCTTGCCACGCACTTGTACACTCCCAGGGCAGCTCTTCCCTCCTGTCCTCTACAGTTTTGTTCCCAATTTGGGGGCTGGACTCAGGCTGCCACCAGCCTGCAGAGCCAAGCTGAGATGACTGGAGAGCTGGGAGCAGGCTACTAAAAAACGTTCAGCTGGACCTTCCCTCAAAGCTGCTTTGATGTCATTCCAGAGACTTGTCCTTCCCGAGCCCATCTGCATCTCTGATTTTGGCTCACTGGTTATGGGACATGCGGCTCACCTGCTTCCTGGCCTTCTCCTCCCTGGCCTGTGCTTTCATCTGCTGCACCTCCAACGAGTCTGCCTTCCTCCTCCTCATGAAGAGGTCGTGGTTCCCGATGCACAGCTGAAGAATCTGTTCCAGCCAGGGGTGAAGAGCGGAGAGAAACAGCTGTACGCGTGATGGCAGCGAGGTGGTTTGTATTCTTGACACACAAAAACACTAGAATTGCTTTGATTTGGTGCTTGTTAGTGCTTCCACCCACTGAGCTCCAACCCTGCGAGCTCTCACAGCTGTAGGAGGGGCAGGGAGCCAGGTCCCACACCAAACACCAGCTCCTGGGTACAGCAGCTCTTTGCAGAGACCAATTTTCTGTACCTCCGGCACAGCATGGACATGGTGTTGTTTTACACCCACCCTAAAAAAGGCAAGAGGCCAAATAATGAAATAAAAATTTCTAGAGCTCTGCCCGGTTCCCTGGTTCTCACTGCCCCCTTTCTTTAGGCTCAAGATGAACTTGCACCTTCTCCCCAGTGTATGTTTAAGGCACTGAGATTAAAAAATAAATTAAATTTTTTTTTTAAAAGAAAGGAAAACCACTTTCCACTTGGACAAACAGAAGCTTATCAAAAACTTGTTTGGGCATCTCCAGATACTTTTGCTGAAGGGATTTGAGCCCCAGTGTGGTTCTCTCTCTGGTAAGGACCAGGGAGGTGGCAGTGCTAGAAGAGGGTTAGCACAAGGTGGGCACACAGAGGAGTGAAAAGATTTTTTTGGCAATAAAAGCGGGGTTCTAAATTTGGATTCTTTTCTAAAGGACTGATTTACATGCTCTTCTTCCATTTCACAAAATCACAGAATCATGGGATGGTTTGGGTGGGAAGAGACCTTAAAGCCCATCCAGTGCCACCCCCTGCCATGGGCAGGGACTCCTCCCATTGTCCCAGGCTGTTCCAAGCCCTGTCCAACCTGGCCTGGAACACTTCCAGGGATGGGGCAGACACAACCCAGGTCACAAATGACTTCTCTGAAGATTTCAGCACTATGAACCTGATGGTGCAGGGAATGAGGAAGCCCCATTTCCTATGGAACACAGGACAGCCAACAAGCAGGACAGCAAAGGTCCCTGTGCCACCTAAATCCAGAACACCAGCTAAAGCTGCTCTCCAACATGGACAGCTCAGTGCAGCCCATCCTTGTCCAAGGAGAGTGTCCTCAGAGGGGGAAAAGCCAGGACTCTGGTAAAGCTGCCTCCCAAACCAGGGAAAGCTACGACACGGGGCAGAACAGGAAAGATCTACATGGGAAGAAAGAGAAACTGAGCAAAGCTGGGAGCTGTATTTCCTAAGTGCTCCCACTATTTAGGTCAGCTGAAAGCCAAGAGCTTCAAAAGGCAGCACAAAAACAGGGGAGGGGGAGAGGTTCTGGGGAGCAGCTTGTCTTGAGTCTCCCCCTTCCCTCCTTAGTAACTGCTACACTCCAGCACAAGCACACAGCAGCAGCTCCCTGTCAAAGGAAAAGCCCCAAAAGCTTGTTGTCTCACGCTCTCTGCGGAACCCACTGCTGCAGGCAGTAAAAAAGACTGTCTGTGCACTTACCAGCTTATTCACACGCAGCTTTGATGAATTGAATTTAAAAACATCAATCTTTTTGTCCAATGGCTTAATCGTAAACTGAAAAGGAAAAAAATCAAGAGGGGGAGAGTTATCAGAGAGTGGTGCATTTAATAAAAACGCAGCTATAAAATTCCTCCTGAAAGCTCTGGCTCAGAGCAGGTCAGCAGGGTCAGACACACGGCTCAGCGCCGTCCCCGTGGCTCTGAGCCAAGCAAGAGGACTCGCATCAAAAGCAGCCAAGGAGACAACTGTTCCTCCTGTCAGGAAAACATGGGGGCCACAGGAGCTGGTGTCCTCTGCAGAGAACCCTGCAGAGATGGGGGTTCAGCTCAGCATCTCCCCAGGCAAGGTGCTGCTCTCCTGGGAGCTGCAGGGAACACAGAAACCACAGCATGAACTCGAGGTGCTTCCAAAGGGAGGAAGAACCAGCTCAGCTGCCTGATGGAACCACAGAATCATTAAGGTTGGAAAAGCCCTCCAAGGTCATAAAATTCAAGTGTAAACCCAACAACATCATGTTCACCCTAAAACCATGTCCCCAGGTGCCATATCCACAAGTGTTTTGAACACTTTCCTTGGCAGTCTGGGCCAGGGTTTGACAGCTCTTTAACGACAAAATTTTCCCTAATATCCAACTTAAACCTTCCCTGGCACAACTTCAGGCTGTTTCATCTCATCCTGTCACTTGTTACCTGGGGGAAGAGCCCGACTCCCACCTGGCTGCACTCTCCTGTTAAAAGGGCAGGAGAGCTGCAGCAGGAAGACAGCGAGGAGCTGCTGCCCTTTCCACTGAAACCTCCACTCACAGGAGCTCCCCAGAAGAATTTTCCATGCGTTTTCTTCTCCAGAACTCAGCCGTGTCCCAAGACTTCCCCACAATTCGAGCTGTTATTCCCTGGCTCTAACTTGTATTTACACTCCATGTGCCAAGCAACCAGCTCCAGCCATGGCCTGGCTTCACCTTCTCCAAGGCTCTCCCACAGCGGCTCTCTGGAGAGGCCAGCGGTGGCACAAATCCCTCAAGGGCTTTGGTAATGCAGCCCTTGGATGAAGAGAAGCCTCTGCACTATCAAAAGGGTACTTGAAGAGATGGAGTGCTCTGCAAGATGGCATTTTTTAGGAGACATGCACATATTCCATCACTCCCCCACACGCTACAGAAATAACGGGCTGAGGAGCTGGAGCAGACAGAGTGTGTCCATTAGAGTGGGAGATCTGTCAATACACGGCCCTGCCTGCAAAGGGCCCTGCCCTGGCACTGTCTCACTCTGGCAGTTTAAGAGCCAATCTTCTAAGACTTTCACAAAACCAGACGTGCATGAACGTCCCTGGCTGCGGGCTGCGGGCAGAGCCCCCAGCAGTCACTGAGAGCAGCAGCAGGAATGTGCTGGGAGAGGAGTTTCAGCTCCATGTGAACAGTCAATCTTTGTTAGGAGGGGTAACCCCCAGTGTGGTGTCAGCAGAGCTGCTGTTCCCAGCTATTGGCCCTGTTTGTATCAGGTCAGGCCTGCTCGTGGGCACCTGATTACACAGATGATTGAGCTGATGGAAGGGATTGGTGTTTCCCCTGCAGAGAGCTCTGCTACAGTCCTGTGGCAAGGCTTATGGGGGGGTCCTGGGGCCCCTGGATTCTGGGGAGCTCCCACTGCACTGTCACAGGCAGGGAAGCTTTGGAAGTCACTCAGTGCTGGGCTTTTTGCGGAGTGGTGAAGCTCTTTAAGGAGTAAAGCAAGTGGAGACAATTCCAGCGTGGATTTACTGCTTATAAAACTTCACAAGACATGCAATAAACGCAGCTGATGAGAAACCTTTAGCTGCTCCCCTGATCAATATCATGTTTAGATTAGAAAACCATTTTTAATTAAGAAGTTAATTCTCTTCCTTACCATGAAGGCAGCTGGTTTTCTTTGAGCAGCTTTCTCAGTCTTACAATGGAGCTGCTCAGTCCCCCCTCCTCAGCCAATTGCACTTCTGTTCTCAATTAGGTTTGGGGGCCAACAATCCCAAAGACCCATATTTAGACTCTGGATTTAATAAATAACTATCCAACAGTGGGCTTAAATTGCTCAACTTCCTAAAAAGATTCCAGCTGCTGTGCCAAGCCTAGCAGCCTGAAACCCAAGATGATGTAATGAGATGGCAAGAGCTCTTCTCCCCAGGAATACATCTCCCTGTATTCCATAATACAGAATATATCCACAGTAATAAATACTGTAATATATGCAGTAAAGAAGAGATTTTAACTTCTGAACTCTGGTATTTGGGCTAAGCACATCAACAGCAATTTTGGGTTTTTGAAAAGATTATTACATAGAAGATTTGAAACCAAAGAGGAGAACCAGCTCCCCAGTGACCCCTTGCACGCCCACTTCCTGCACAGTCTCAGGAAGGCTTGGATTAAGGTTTCAGCTGGAGGAGTTGAGCTGCCCTTAACTAAGCTGGTGAGAGCAAGCACAGCAGAGAGAGAAGCCAAGAGAAATCATTTAAAATCCCAGTTGTGTTCTTACTGCTCTCAGGGAGGAGATGAGACACATCCATACCTCTTTATCACTGTAGGAGATATTCCGGATCTCATTCCATGGGAAGGAGATTTTAGGGGTCAACCTGTTGTCTGGGTCATAAATGTGAAGACCCAAGGCATCAACTCCAAGGAGCAGCTCTGTGCCCTTTTTATTCTGCAGGAGGAAAGGAAGGAGCAGAAGTCACTGGGAGGATCAGACATGAACCACTGTTCCCTCCTCAGCCAGCCCAGAGCAGTGACCCAGCACTGGGTACCAGGAGCTGCTGCCTCCCCTCAGCACAGGTGGTGTCCCCAAATGCCACCTCCCAGCTCTCCTGGCTCTCCAGGACATGGAGATTACCCTGGCAGGAAAACAGGACCCTCAACCCACCCAACTCACCCTAATGGCGAAGTAGTTCACACCATACATCTCCAGGTCCTGGGCTATCTTCAGATACTCCATTTCAGCTTCATCTCTGCCAGGCAGGAACAGTGTTTGGGAGGATCAGAGAGGGACATGGCTGCTCCTGCTCATCCTAAGCACTCACTAGGCTTTAAAGCTTGGACTGTCTCTATCACACAGGTCAATCCTGTCTTTGCTGACAGGATCAATAAAGTCCAAGAGCAAATCCCACTCTGTAGCTGCCAGCATCTGAGTGGCTGCTGAGATGCAGCAGGCCAAGCCTGGCTTTGTTCACCTACCAATCCCTTCAGCATAAACAGGAAACCCCTGGCTGGGATGCCACTGTTTCAGATTCATGGCTTTAGGTTTATCCCCCAAAAGGAGCATTTTGCCACCTGAGGCAGCCGTGCAGTTTGAATCCCTACCCTATTTCTTCTCCCAGATCCTTGATACAGGTGAGTCCTTACTTTGCATCATTCCTACAATTCTCTTGAGGACCCCAACAGTGACCAGGGGACATCAGAGCACAAACGGAGCCATCAACAAAAGCTCTGAGCTCTTCCCAAGGCTGCTGCAGAGATGTGCTGGGAATAACCTGCTGGCAGAGGTGCTGCTGATCCAGCACCTGCCCAAGCTCCCCAAAGCCTGGTGACTCTCCAGGGGAGGAGACTGGCCCTGACCCAGCCCAGCAGCACAGGCTCACCTCGCTCTGCCCCGGTGCTCTGCGTACCAGGCCGTTATCCTTTCCTCCCACATCTCTGGAGTCATCTGGTACAGGTTTATTACCTGGGATAGGTGGGAGACAGACTCCAGGTCACAGCACTGCTCAGCCAGAAAGCCAGAAACACCAAAAGAGGTGCCAGCAAGCACATCCAACCTCGGGACAGCTCGGACACCGACTCCTCGACTCTGCTGAGCTCCTTACCCGCTTGGGAAGCAATTCCTCCTGTGCCAGGAAGCCTCTCTTGTGGACGTTGGGATCGTAGTCACCGTACTGAGGAGAAACACAGACACAGTGCCCACCCCAGGTTACCAACAAAGGCAAGTCAGACTCTTCACCCCCTCACACCCAGCCCTGAGAGACAGCAAACACAGCCTGCTCACCCCTTCATCCCACGAGCACAGAACCTGCTGCTCTGTAAGGTGAATTACCTGGGTTTCTTTGCCATTTCATTGCTAAGGGCAACAGCTTCCTTCTACTCATGCAGCAGAGCTGGGAGCACAACAAAACTTCCCACCATCACAGAATCATTAAGGTTGGAAAAGGTCTCCAAGATCACGTCCAGCCTGTGACTGAACACCCCTAAGGTCCCCAAGAGCCGCATCTGCTCAGTTTTTGAACACTTCCAGGGATGGTGACTCCCACAACTTCAGCTGGTGACCATCACCAGGCTGATACCCTCCATCAGTCCACTGGACTGATGATAGTTGTCATCTAGTTGGTTGTCTATTCTATCCTCATTATCATGCCCTAATTAACATTTCCCCCAATGCAGGGTGAGACTCTATAGCTGAGAGGTCCTTGCAGCTCCACAGGTACAAGGAAACAAGGAAATGAGACCTGGAGAAAGACCTGTCCCCAAAAATTGATGGACAGCAGTGATCCAGGTTAGGCAGATGGCAGTTCCTCTGTCGCTGCTCATCACCCTAATGAATAAGTATCAAAAAAATTAGAGGAGTTTGACAGATTCCTCTCAGGCAGGTGGTGGCTCTTCTGTCAGAGGGTCTGTTGCTCAACTGGGTCATGGAATCCAATTCAGATTTGTTAAGTGCATCCACTAATTACTGGTATTTGTTTAGATTTACATCTCTTTGAGCAGCATATAAAGTGACTGAGAAAGAAAAACTGCTTATTAACAGATTGAAGAGCCGCGTGTCCCTGCGGTGCATGTGAAAATGAATTTACCTCCTGCACGGCCTCAGAGGGCAGGAAAACGCTGGAAAATGGCTCCTCACACAACCCAGAGAGCTCAGAGGGAGAGGAACAAAGCATGTGAGGCACGTACGTGGAGTGCTGTGACTTCCACTCACCTGGCAACCAGGACTTGTGCAGTGACAGAGGTGACAGCCCCCGACTGCACGAGACACAGCGCCCTTTGCTCAAGCCACTCATTTTGCAAGTGAGGCAGCCCTTCCCTCCCTGCTTTCCTGAGCAACCTTAGCTCAGGAAGTGCAAAATTGTGGCAATTTTTAAACACAAGACCAAGAGGCACCCAGTGCTCGTGCAACAAGTCAGGAGGCTTTTCCTCCCAGTCTCCTTTCGGCGCCAGGACCGTCACGGCGTGCGCCGAAACCAGAGCTCAGCATCAAAAGTCTACACACATCCCACCTCTGTGCTTGGGAGACAACACGTGGGGATTAAAGACACAAATATTGATTTGGAGCCAATGCAGATGCGAAGGGAGCATGTAACAACAACCAACACTGACTCAGACTTCAATTAATAGAACAAAACCAGCCCGGATTTCATCCAACTCTCTGTCTTCAAGGTCTTGGAGCTCCTCAGGATGCAGCACTTTGCAGGTACCCAGCCCCTGAGCCCTCCTCAAAAGGAAGCAGCACTGAAAACGTGGCACTGGTGAAGGAAGCCACTCCAATAACTTTGGACAGGCAGCAAGTAAATCATTTTTAGGTGATGAAAATAACAGGAAATAGGATTAACACAATTATTTTCTGTTGTGATCTTCCGTGGAGGTCCAAGACTAAGTATGGATTACGTGATTTTTCATGTGCTAAAAAATACTGCCATGTCCCAGAGGAATATTTGTACTGAGAGGGGAGTCTGGATGAGAACATTAATTATTCACAAGTCAAAAACCAACAAATGGCTTAAGTATTGCAGAATTTGTTGGCTCAAATGATTTTGCAAACGTACTTTCTAAAGGCCTTTTCAATTAAATCATTACTTTCAAACTGTCATGGAATTTCAGCTCTTGTTAATTGAACTGTATGATTAATATTCATGATTGGGCATGGAATTGCCTTCACCACATTCACACAAGCCTGGCTTAGACTGTTGGATAAACACAGGCACGCTCAGCTACAAATTAACACCAAGTATTGCTTGTTTGGGGGGAAAAACAATAATAATTAAAGAGCTGTTTGCTGTGCTACAAGATCTGAAGTGCTGAGAGAATTGCAGCATGGCAGCGACCTGCATTGAAGGGGCAAAAAATAGAAGAACCTCCTGGATGTTCCCAATTCTTTTTTTTTTTTTTTTTTTTGTTTTGTCCCACGTCTTTCCCAGCTATTTAAAACCTGAACCACCTCCAACCTCTGAAAGTCATGTGGGTGGTTTGTACAGCGCTGGAGGGGAAAGCACATAGTAATTCCCCAAATGAACAGAACGAGAGAGAAATAAATAAACTGTTATTTTTATGACCTCCCTGTTTCCTTTGCTGTCTCAGGTTGGTTTGGATGGACCAGCAGCACCTGGCTGTCAGTAAGTGGCTGCTGGATGCACACACGCTGCTGTGTCAGGACATTATGCCCCTAATCATGCAAATCAGCACGTTATTAGTGAAATTACCATGCTCTCTGCCTGCTTTCTTGTCCAGGAAGGACATCATTATCCTATTTAAGTGGAAGGAGATGACCTGCACCATCTTTCTTCCCAGTTGCCTATCAAAGATGTGCTCTCAGCTTTCGCCTTCGCTGGGAGTGAAAGCAGGAGGGGAATCCCAGGCTGGAGGGGCAGCAAGGAAAGGGATGTCTCAGGAAAAGCCCTTTAGTGGAGAGCAGAAAAGTCATCCCTGCTCCACCTTCTCCTGATCTCAGCACGCTCAGATCTGCTCTGACTCCATCTGACCTCCTCCCATGGCCCCAGGACACTCAAGGTGCCAAGGGGACAAAGGGGACAGCACGAGCGACCTGCACCAAGTCACAGCCTGTTCCTGAGCACGTGAGCAGGAGCTGTCCTGGCCACAAGGTAACAGAGCTCAATATTTACCCAATGTTTATTCATTTTGGCAGCCAGAAAAGTCATTCCCTACGTATCCTCATCTCAGGTCAACGGAAAGAAAGCTGAGCAAGTGTTTACTCATGCACTCTAATAAGAGTGATGAATGTTTCACACAAACAGAAACATTTCTTAAAGCAACTTTTCTTTGCCCAGCTGATGAGCCTCTAGAACAAAACATGGTTTCATCAATACTCTGACTATGAGGAGAAAACACCAATTTCTAGTAAATTCAAGCACCATCAAAGAACGTGGCACCCAGGGCTCTACTCAAGAGTGTGGACTGAAGGGTTATGAGGAAAATTACATGGCCAGAGGGAAAAAACCAACCTGGATCAGGCCCTCTCTTCTGGCAACAGGGCCAAACCCCCACTCCTGCACTGCCAGCAAAGATGGTCCCACAGAGCTGCTCCTCCTAAACCTCTCCTCAAAGCACAGCTGGACTTGCCAGACCCAGGGCACAGGCACCTGCCTGCTGCCCTGTGAGCCAAACCCTCCCAAAACTCCACCCAGAATCAGAACCAACAGCAGCTGCACAGACAACGAGGCTGGGCTGTGCTCAGACTGCAGTTGCTGCTCTCCCTCCCAACACAGGATCTTTGCACACACAAACTGGAGCTGAGCTCCAGGAGCTGTTAACTGAGCAGCAGCACGTGTGCATACACAGGGAGAAATGATGTCCCTGACTGCAAGAATGTCCCTGCAACTGAAACCTGGGCTGCTCCCTCCATCCCAGGAGTTTCTGCCCTGGGCAAGCTGTCTAAGGCTGCACACCCCGAAATGGAAAAGTGTCCTCTGGAATAAATCCTCAGCAAAACACACCCACTCTGGATCCAGAGCAGAATGCAGCAGAGAACAAGGGCAACTCAATGAACATTGAGTTTTCCCTCTGCCTGGCAAGGCCAAGCACCCAAGATAAAGGGAGAAGCCAGGAAAAGCCCTTTCACAGTGCAATAAAATGGATATGGCAGCTCTAGCACTGAAATAAAGTCATTATCAAGATAAGTATCCTGGGGGAGCAGTGGAGCTGGGAGTTCCCTGGCTGGCTTGCCTTTGGCTACACTGGCAAAAGCAGGGAGGAGATCCAAAAAACCTCAGGCTCTGGGAATTAACCTGCTCCAGCAGTAAGCCACACTCAAGCAGGCTCCAGAGCTCATGAGCTGAGCATTTGCTAAAGAGTCCTGGAAAGAGAGAGCAAAAACCCATCCAATGCCTGGAGGTAGCCAGGAACCAGCCATGTGGAGAAGGCAGCAGGGCTGGTGTAGCCCCCTCACTTCCCAAGCTTTCACAGCTTTCCCTGCCCTCCCTTTCCCCAGGAAGTGGCTCCACCACAAAGCACCTGGACCAACACTACCCCAGCAGGCCCCTGAAGCATCCCTGGGTGCCCACCTTGGCTTGGACAGCGTAAGAGGCCAGCAGGACTGAGGCTTCGGGAGGACAGAAGATCTTCTCATCCAAAATCTGCTTCTTCACCTGCACACAGAGCAGCAAAGGACAGATAGCACACGTTTAGTGGAGCACAGCAGAGCATGACTGTCACAGCAGATGGCTGCAGTTTGTTTTAACTCGAGCTGTCAAGCACACAGAGTTAACAATTTTCCTAACACTAATCACAGTCCGTAAGCAGGAAATCTCTGGCGGCTCGGAAGGGCTCAGGCTTTCACAGACCACCTTTCTCAGACAGGTTGGTGAGGAGAGCTAAATTTGTACATGGAAAATAACAGCACCTCCATCCTGTGGCTAAAGGCAAGAGGGGGGGAGGGAAACCTTGCATGTAAACACAGCGATAAAACCTCTTCAGGCACAAGCTACGGACTGATAGGACATCCAGCCACGCTGCTAAATAACAGAGCAGCTTGCAGCCGAGTCTCTAAGCACTGCAAGCTTTGCTCTGGGACATTCAGGCCTCATTGTGAGCCAGTGCTCACCTGTGCTGGAGGCCAACTCCTTGGATCCCAGCACAGAGAGCTGTGGGTCACCTCTGTGGCAGTGCTTTTAGCAGCAGTGCACTCCCTGGAGAGCCAACGTGCAGCTCCCCGAAGCCACAGCTTTACCTCCCTGCCTTCTGTGCATTAAAAAATTAAACCTGTCATGTCAGATATTTTTTGGGTTGGCACACTTAATTTTCCTGATTAAAGATAGGGGGGGAAAAAAAAAAATTAAAAAAGCCTACGATTTCCTGGGAGGCTTAAATGGATTGTCAGAGATGCAGGAACATCAATTTGAATTTATAACGTGCTTTGAGTCCTCAAAGTTGGGTACAACATAATCACAGCAGATATTCTGCTGCATCAAGATAAAAAAACAGGAGCGTTTACAAGCTTAGATGTGCTCCTGTTTCCCAAATGCATTCAGGAGCCCAGGCTCCTCTCAGCACAGAAATCCCAGCAGCAAAGTCATGGTCTGCATTTAGAAAATGCGGCTTGAATGGCTTTTCCTCTCTGATTTTCCTTCTCAAAGATGCCAACAGCATTTTTCCTCACCGTGGATAAAGCTCCTGGCAAATGAGGCATTCAGAAATAACCCTACAGAGACACCAGTGCACGAGACAGAGCTTGGAAATTAACAGGAATACTTTGCATTTAGAACACTTTTGGCTCTGGAGAAAAAAGATGGACTTTGGAAGAGTGAGGAGCATCAAGGGGCTGGTGAGCTCACTTGGAAAGGGCAGAACACCCTGCAGGCTACAGAGGTACTCCCAAATTCAGGTTGTCCTGAATTTGGTGTAAGAAACATAAGAATGAGTGACTTTTAAATTTTTTTTTTTGTAATTTATCTTCAAATTAACAGCCACAGAGCAGCTGAAACATCCCAGTGAGTACCCAGGGGTCTGACTAGGAGGGCTCTAGTCCCTGCAACCGTGCTTGACACAACTCTTCTGAAGAAAAACGTGTCAGAAAATTGATTTTGTGGCAGAAAATTGATCATGTCTCTGAAAGAGAGCTCCTGTGATAGCAGCTCCCTGTTACCAGCCATGCAGCATTGCCACATCATCAGCTGAACTGATTTCTCAGGACACAAAGTTTTGTAGAGTCATTTAAATAAGAAAACCCAACCCAAGACGTGTTCACCACAGTTTCCAAATGCTGAACGGGAAGGGCAGGAGTTCCTGGGGCAGGTGAGACTGTGAGGTTTCCCTTTCTCCTCTGTTTTTCCATCAGAGAGCTGAGCTGCTGGGGTGTTGTTCTGCTCCAGTTACCTGAAGGCTGTTCACTGAGGAGGGGAGCTTTGCTGGGAACAGGCTGGCTGCACTCTGCTCTCCAGGATGAAACTCCCCTGCTCGGCACAACGATGCCACCATGTCCAAAGGCAGCTGCCACACCTCAGCACAGCTCATCCCACACCCTGCAGAGGGACACGAGCCCTTGGCTGACAGATCCATGTCTCTGAGCCACCACCCATGGATATTATGGATCACCTCATCATTCCTGACTGCCAGTTCCGAGGTCTGCCAGTCTGGGCAGACTGCTTCCTCCACAAAAACCATCCTTCACCTATTTTAGGAAGTTTTTGTTGCTGAAGACAAGTCCCTTTGGAGAGGTGTGAACATAAAGGATGTGGAGCACACTCTGCTGACCAACCCTCTGACCCTGGGACCTTCAGCTCATCCTGGCTCCCTCTCCCTCAGGTTGGATAGCAGTGTATTGACTCCTACCTGCAGGAAGAACAAGTGCTGGGTGATTTCCTGAACCAATTCCTCCTCTGCATTCTCAGGATAAAATTTGGCCAGGAAGTGAAAGGTTTTGGGCTCCTCTGTGGGAACATCATGATCCAGGACCTGTGGAACACAAAAGCCATTCGGTTTCTTCAAGACAAGACCCAGCTCCCTTCTGTTCAGATCATCACATCTTCTGTCAGACACTTTTAGACATCTAGAACAGACCCAAATAGTTCAGACACCGTAGTTAAAAAAAGAAAACAAACATTTCTGACACTCCTAATGATGCAAGGGAACAAAAAAAGGCAGAAACAAACAGCATGAGAAATGAGACAGTGAAGGTTGATCCTGATCTGCCACGTGCTTGCTGCCTCTCCTGATCCTTCTGGAGTGATGTTGGATCCTGCTGCGCCACCACCCGACTTTCTCCTTGTTTTCCTGCACTGAGTTTATGTCAGTGGTGCTTCTTACCACCTTGCTCTGCTACTGCCCAGTTAAATGTTGGTTTAAAACCTTTGTCTGAGAGGTGGGACACCCAGACCCCCCTCGGTGTCCATGACCATCTGGCTGTAGCGTGACATCCTTTGGATGTGAACAGAGCCACACCTGACACCTCCAAAACCCACCCCTCACAGATCTGGGAAGCATTTCCTCCCTTATCCACCCCTCCTTTTCACTCTGGTTTTCCTCCTCCCAAGCTCTCTGTATTTCTCAGCAACAAAACAAGAGGCAACTCTACTTTTCTGCTGATGGTTTTGTGTTCAGGGGCACAAAAGAGAGAGTTTTAGGTTTTATTTGCTTTGCGGTCACCCCAAAGTGCAGCACCCCGGGATGGCCGTGTCCCAAAATGCCTCCAGGGTGTTCAGTGTGCACAGATGCTGGGATGGCACATCTCTGCCAGCTTTTCCCAGTCTGACACCCCTAGATGCCACAGAGATGGGATTTAAGTACCTCCATCTCAATTCACCCACCACACAACCTTGGGCATTCACAGAAAGAGGAAAGAACATTCTCCTTTGTCATCCCACACAACCTCTCAAGGAAATATCCCTGTCCATGGCAAAGGCTTGGAACGAGATGACCTTCAGGGTCCCTTCCAACCCAAACCATTCTGGGATTTTGTGAACTTTGCTTCCAACCTTCTTGTCCATTTTGAGCCAAGCCACCGTGTCCTTGATCGTGTACTGCAGCCCGAAGAACCAGGTTTCCCGCAGTCCCAGTGTCCTGCACACCAGATCAAACAGGTCCTTCCCTTTCCACTTCACCTGCCAGAGAGCAAACAGCAAGCAGAGTTACAAAGATGGATTTCAGAACTTCTCTCTGTTCAACCAAATGCACTGTTTTCACTTCACAAGGTCAACTTTAACCCCCCTGCGAATGCATCAGGTGCAGACATGAAAACACCTTAACAAGGCACACGTTATCTCCTTCCATCTGATCTCATCTGCAGATCACCAGCTCCTCCCTCAGTAGGAAACTGAGATGTGATTCCCCCCTTTTTTCCAAAAAATGACACCGTAAAGCCCCTGTTTCTTGCCCTGGGAAACTAAGGGCTCATTTAGGCTCTTGTTGAGCTCAGGTTTAGGCTCCTGACGTGTTTAGGTTCCTGCCTGTTACCAGCAGGGAATAAAAATCCCTTTGAACTGCACCTTGGTGGCTCTAATGTGTCTCCCTGCAGGCCCAGGAAGCTCTGCACAAGCACCACCATCAGCACCAGGGGCTCAGAGAGAGGAGCCACAAAATCAGCAGTGACACAATCCCTGCATGGAGCACGTGCACCCAGAGCCACCAACCCTGCACGGAGAGAAGGGAAAAAGAGCTCCCAAAATCCCCATCATTACCACTGAAGTCAGCGGTTCTCTGGGAGCACATTTTGATTGAGTCAAACTGCATTTTCTGCTGAAAATGTTGGTGACAGAAGCAGCCAAGGAGCAGAGAAAATTGGTCCTGCTCAAGGACCGTGTCCTTCGAGCAATCCTGCAGCTGCATCCATGATGCCGCTGAAGTTTGCTCATAAAACCGGGAGGTGTTTGGGAGGCAGAAGAGGGACATAAACCACATGAATCTAATATGCCAAAGCCACTTTTCTCTTCCATCTGCACGCTGAAAACAATTGCTGGACCGAGACATATGGCCATTACTCCAAAGCCCTTGGGCAAACAGATCTCGAGCACGCTCTTGTCACTACAGCTCAATCCTGGTGCCACCTGGACACATCAATATTAACGCCGGGGCCGCTCCCGCTGTCACCCACTGCCGCCTTGTGGGCACAGCCGGGCCCGGCTCAGCCGAGCTCTGCCTTTCAGCGATGACTCCGTCACTGCTCTCCCCCTTCCCAGAGAGCACAGACACACACGCTGACAGTCCCGGAATAGGACAAAGCCGACACCACCCTCCCGAAAAACACCGCCCCCGGACCAGCTCGCCGCAATTCGGATCGGGCGCTGTCAACACCTCGGGGTCAAAACGCCAGGAGCAACGAGTTTGGCAGTGCTGTAATTATAACCCCCCCTTAATTTCACACATTTCACTACCCTCCAGCCCCCGGGATGGGCTCCAGCTCGGCACAGGATGGCTCAGACTGCAGAAGATCTTTTCCCGACTATGATTTTAAGTGGGAGGTTAATTCGAGGGCTCAGACAAAACAGAGTGAGGCCCATTAAAAGAGCTATTTGGTACCATTTTTGCAGGCACATAAAAGCAGGCTGCCAGCAAAAGGCTATTTCTTCACTAAACTGCTTTGTATAAAGCATTATGGGCTGTTTTTCCTTCTCTAAGACCGTATTTCAGTCTCAGCACAGCAGTGCCTGCACCAAACCTTCTCAGGACAGGCTCCTGCCTGCTCTAACAGCAGCACCGGGACATCCCTCCACATCCCATGGGATCAATGAGTTAAATCTGGAATTTCCACCGGCTCTGACTCCTCATTGAACCACCTCAGGCACCCAAACTGTGCCCAAGAGCTGACAGGACCCAAAGGTCTCCTCTCAAAACACAAACCACTGGTTTGTTTTGAAGAGAAGCACTGAGGATTAAAGCAGGAGCTTTGTGAGGTTTTCACCCCTGCATTTTTAACTTGGTGATGGGGATTTGGAATGGTTTGGGTGAGAAGGGACCTTAAAGATCATCCAGGCCCACCTCTTGCCATGGGCAGGGACAACTTCCACTATCCCAGACTGCTCCACGTCCTGTCCAGCCTCACCTTGGACACTTCCAGGGATCCAGGGGCAGCCACAGGTTCTCTGGACAACCCCTGCCAGGGTCTCACAGCTGGATTTCTTCCTGACACCTAACCTAAATCTCTCCTTTTAGTTTAAAACCATTTTCCCTTCCTCGATCATTATCTGCCTGCATTACAAACTCTCTCTCCTTTTTTTACAAGCCCCCCTTTAAGGGGACTGTATTTTAAGTGAGGCTTCTGCTGCTGCATTTTACACCAGCGCTTTGTCACCAGGCGTTTCTGTGGTGGCAGGAATAGACATTTAACATTCCTGCACAATGCTCAAGACTCCAGCCATAACAGAGCACAGATCCTCCCCAGCTGAGCTGAATTACCTTCATTAAATATATCAATGATCAGCAGCCACCTTTATTCCAACAGACATGATTTCCCTCCACACCTCGGTACTTAAAATAACGATCTGCATTCAAGTGGCATCTTTTGACAGCTGAACTCCAACTGCTTTACACACATCCAGGACCTCAGCCCTCTTCACCCATACGTTACAGGCTTTGTATCATTAACTGCCACATTCTGTGGTTGTAAACTACTAAAAAGAAAGCGCCTCCAGGGCATGAGGGGATGGACAGAGCTGCTGTCCAGAGAGCCTGGGGGACAGTCAGGACAGGCTGGCTGTTCCCATCTACCCTGTGTCCGTCACGCCGTTCCCTGCACGGCACTCAAGTGATACCTGAAGCACAAAGACGATTTTACAAGCCATTCTGAGCTCCTGAAAACAAAAACTAAAGAGCTCAGAGCAGAAAAAAAAACCAAAAAAACCTTCTCAGCCGTCTGCTGGGGTAGCTGGCACTACGCTGTAACAAAGTTCCATCTCCAAGCAAAAAGCTCCATCACGATAACCTCAATGTGACCGTCAGGACGGAGCCGGGATGCATCCCTCCAGCATCCTCCCGGTGCTGCAGGCATCACCTCTGACATTTGCAGCTCCTTTCCCATTAGCAGGAACACAGAACTGGTGGCTGCAGGGATTCAGGAGTCACCGAAGGGACACGGGAATGAAGTGCTTTATAAACAGGCTGTTACTCCACCGAGCTGTTTGTGTTCCTTACTAAGTACAGAGCGGTTACAATCTATCAGCAGAGCATTTTAAATTAACAGCACTAAACACTTAAAAACTCTGCAGCCAGTGGCTAGAACAGAGCATTTCCAGTCCAGATTATTGGCATCATCTTTTTCTCTGGCGGAGACGGCGCATTTGGCATCTATTAACAGGGTTTGCATTATTTATTAACCCGCACCGGGAGTCATTTCCAACTCGCAGGCAACTGCGCGATTTATTCCGGAGCATAACCTCTCTGTCAAGTTTCACAACTGCTCCTCAGCTCCCGCCTCGACAGAGCAGCTCCAAAAATGAGCAGAAGGGTTGTCTGCTTGTCTCATCAGAGGGCGACAAGGAGGGAGGGCAAGCCAGGGAATGGAGCTGTGTTGGAAGGTTTAAGTGGAGAGCAGGGCAAGGTTCTTCTCCCAGAGGGTGCCTGGCACTGCCCAGGCTCCCCAGGGAATGGGCACAGCCCCGAGGCTGCCAGAGCTCCAGGAGCTCCTGGGGATGCCCAGGGTGGGATTGTTGGGGTGGGGCTGGATTCGATGATTCTGCTGGGTCCCCTCCCACTGAGGATATTCCACAGTTCTAAAAAATGGGCAGCAAGGGACAAGGGGGCGCAACCATCCAGCATGGAGAAGGTTGAGTGAGGGGTCTACGCAGAAAAGAGATTCCCAAAGCATTGTCAGGCTGATGCTTTTCTTCCAACAATGTCAAATGTGGTAAAGGGGAGGCAAGAGGGATGGGTTTAATTTAATATTTCGGTTTCTCACACAAGAGGCTCTCCTGGGACAACAGGGAGGTGCCCCAAACTCCAGGGGACAGACCTGGCTCTGCTCAGAGGGTACAGATGAAAACCTCACCTGCTCCTTATCACAAACACAAACCTCTGGAGCTTCAGCTCTTCCTGGGATCAGGATGGGCAACAAGCAAGAGGGCAGAGGACACCAAAGCTCAGCTGCTTCCCAGGGAAACCCAGAGCAGCCATCCCTGCACACCCCACCCACGGGACAAGGTTAACACACAACCTTGAAGAAATGACTCACATTTACCGAGTATTTTACTGCACCAATTTACCCGTAAATAACCCAGAAAATGGCTTTTTGCTTTGCAGATAATTTTATTAGGTGTTAGCTCTGTGCTAGGGAGGCAAAGAGAGGCAAGAGCCCCTGCTGTGACACGACAGCCAAAGGACTGCTGGGAAAAAGGGGACCAAGCCCCAGGAAAAAGTGCTCAGAGTGAAGTTACTCCTGTTTAGAATCAAATTTTAACGAGAGAACATGACACCTCTTCACTGAAACAGGGATGGAAAGAGCTGGGCCTGAGCAGAGCATCCCTCCACTAACCACCTGGGAATGAGGAAATGGATGTAGGCTGCAGCTATTCCAAAACCCTGTCCCACAGGAGATGCCCAAACCACTCAACTGCAACAGTTTACAACTGAAACGGAGATGATTTTGAGACTGCAGACCACACTTATTTCTCCTTCTGGACCTGAATGATAACCACTGTGCCACAGACAACCATTTATTTAGATTTAAAGCCCATTTGGAGCAAACAGGGAATCAAAAAACGTAATAATTCGTCAATTTTGTTTTAAATAAAGTGATGTCAAATATTTTCAATTGCCACTTACTGAGTCACAAGGCAGGGCTGTAAAAGTTATTTTTATTTACTAATGCTACACGACAACTCGATAACGAGCTTTTAATTAAAACCTATTTCTGTTAACCACCGAGGAGGCCAAAAAGGCGCCCAGGCATGAGGATGCAGATGGTGCAGCCAAGCACGTTCTGTGGTGTCTGCCCGAGACAGAGACAGAGCAGGAACGCCGAGAACAGGAGGCTGTGACCAGACAGAGCCAGGGGAGAGGCAGGGGACAACAATTAGTGACAGCGTGCCCTCTGCCCCGCTCAGGTGAGACCCCACCTGCAGAGCTGCCTCCAGCTGCAGGGGTGTAACACAGGAAGGACCTGGAGCTGCTGGAACCAGTCCAGAGGAGGCCACAGAGATGCTCCCAGGGCTGGAGCCCCTCTGCTCTGGAGTCAGGCTGGGAGAGCTGGGGATGCTCACCTGGAGAGGAGAAGGCTCCAGGGAGAGCTCAGAGCCCCTGCCAGGGCCTGAAGGGGCTCCAGGAGAGCTGGAGAGGGACTGGGGACAAGGGCTGGAGGGACAGGACACAGGGAATGGCTCCCACTGCCAGAGTGCTCCCTGTAAGCACAGATCGAAGCTCTGGCTGCCCCTGGATCCCTAGAAGTGTCCAAGGCCAGGCTGGACAGGGCTTGGAGCAACCTGGGATAGTGGAAGGTGTCCCTGCCCATGGCAGAAGATGGAACTGGGTGATCTTTAAGGTCCCCTCCAACCCAAACCATTCCATGTCCATGTCCCAAAGGCTCACCTCACCCTGTAAGCTGGGCTCACACAGACAAAGAGTTACGGGGTCAAGCAGCAGCTCAGTGCAGAGCAAGAAGCTCCAAGAGGACAAAGGGAGGATTTGGATCCTGCAGGGAGCTCTGCTGAGGATGCACAGAGCTGTAACATCGGCCAGAGCTGCCTCTGTGCTGCACTCACATATCTGCAGCACAGCACTGCTCCCTGCACGAAGGGACATCCATCCCCAAGCCCTCCCTCCATGCAGGAGCTGATTGCTGATGGCCACGGGGTGTTTCAGCCCAGCCTGACCTGCTCTGATGAGCCCTGACACACTGCTGAGCTCTGAACACAGACAGCTCACCCGGGCAGGAGAGGGGCAGCCAGCGGCTCACCTTGGGGTGATGCCAGGTTAAATACCTCTCTTTCCATTTCCAGGGCTCTGGGATTCCCTACCCAGCTTCAAGGAGATTATTCCCAGGGCTGCTTCCCTGTTCAAGTACCTTTAATTTCAAAAACCACCTACTTGAAAGACACTGCCTGTACAAAGAAAAAAAAAAAAAAAAAAAGAGAGAGGTATTAAAGAGCATCAAAACTGGAGTCTACACACCAAAAGAGAAACATTTACTGTCCCAAATGCCCTCCTCCCTCCTTCCCCTCTCCATCAACACATCTCTGGATTAATTAACAGAGTCTGGGGATTGACAGCAGTTTTAAACAGTCTCTGGAGAGAAGTAACAGGAGTTTCCAACTGCCTTGGAAGAGGCTGTGACGGGAGCAGGGGATCCAGAGAATTTTTCAGGTGCAGGGTGAGGCACCAAAGTCAAAGAGGATCCATGTCCATAAGTCACAAGCAGGACTTAGGGGAATAAACTGCACCAAGCAAGACACCTCCAAAACATTAACTCCCTAATGTCACTGGTGTGAATCAGCAATTCTGAAGTTTTGGGGCATAAAGCCCTCCAAGACATGAGTGAGGAAACAGCCCTTACCTGCTGTGTCTGAGATTCAAAGAGAGCTGCTCATGCTCCTGAGTGCTGGCACAAGACCAGGACACAGGGGCACACAGAGGAACCAAACACTGACTTGACGGCTGCTATCCCAACAATTTATGGGGGATCATGTAGTAGCTGAGGGGGATTATTGCTCTCAGCTTTTTTAAACAGCCGTTCCTGCACACAGACTGGTGCTTTCCTGTTACGTTTGTGTCCACTCACAGAAGCTTTGCAGCATCAAGAGGTCCCTAGCAGCACTCTGCTGCCTGAAACTATGAATGTATGGATGTTTATAAACCCCTTTCCAAGTATTCTGCAATGCAGAAGGAAGCCAAGGGCATTCCGCTCCCTGATTTCCTCTCCCTGCCTTTTTATTTTGGTGCAGTGACTGGACACAGCTCAAAACTCAGCTCGGATTTACTAAACCAGCTCTCCCTCAAAAACTCATTTCCACCCAGATTTCCACCACCAAATCCTCGGTTGTTCCTGTTCCAGAGGATGAGCTTTGCAGCTCAGCTACACAACTCTCTGTGTCTGGTGACAAAGGGACAGCACTCAGCTGCACGTGGCCGAAATCAGAACTCTTCTACTTACAAGGGCTTTGCATCCAACCTCGTCCAAGTGGCTCTGCACCGAGAGGGGCACTGGGCTAAAATAAAGATCCCTTCCGACCAGGATTATCCTCTGGCCAGAGAGGAACAGCTTAAGCACTGAAGCAATAACAGGATGCATGCTTAGACCAGCAAATACATCAGCACAAACCTGCTTTTTCTCGTCGTTTGAACACTTAAGCTGTCTCTCCAGGCTGGCTGTAAAGCTTTTCCAATTCATTTTTAAGATGCTGAAGGATTAAGGTTGGGAAGCAGCTGGGCAGCGAGCTGCACCTTTAATGGAGTGACCCATCCCTGCAGGAATCAAGCTCAAGATCACAAACACAACAGAAAGGGGAAAACACACCCTTTGGAAAAAGGGCTGTGGCTCTGAGATGGAGAGACACTGACGGGGCTGAGCACTGCAAGAGGAAGAGATTGGCAAAGACAGACACGAGGCCAAAGGAAAGATGGAGGGACTCTCCCATCAGCCAGGGAACTTGGTCCTGAGAGGGAAAACTCTGCTCATGGGAGAGGGTGAGACCAACCTGACACCAGCTACACTACACCTCTGCCACCCCACCAGAGATGTGGGATAAACAGTGCTGTGGATGTGAACTCAAAAATACCATGGGGTTTTCATTCTTGAATAACTCATGGAATGGTTTGGGTGGGAAGGGACATTAAAGTCCATCTTGTTCCTCCACTTCCCTACCATGCTCAGGGATATCTTCCTGCTCCCAGCCTCAATGTCCAGCCTGGCCTTGGGCACTGCCAGGGATCCAGGGGCAGCCACAGCTGCTCTGGGCACCTTGTGCCAGGGCCTGCCCACCTTCCCAGGGAAGAGGATCCCACATGGTTCCATGTAGAACCATGGCTATCCAAGGTTCTCAGGAAAGGTGAAGGCAGCTGGGGTTGCTTTAGCACAGGGATTCAAGAGCTATGCAAATGTCTACCTTTCCTCCAGATGTTATCAATTAATTAGGTACAGCTCAAACCTCCAAGATGGAAGTAACAAAAGGAAGACACTTGCTTCGTGCCTCCAAGATTTCCCTGAACAAATTTTAAGTCTTTAAAGTGAAACCCCAACCGTGATTATTAATCTCCGTTGCTGTGTTAGAAAGATTAAGATTTCATTTCTAGGAATTATTTTAGATTTAGGCTCAATTTAGAGACATCAACCGCAGAATAAACAGATGCAAAGCAGGTTTAATCCCTTCAAATGCACAGCTGGGGATTTCTAGGGAGCAGACTGAAAAATTAGCACTGAGAAAGAAGGTGAGTCTTCAGCAGCTACAGCTGGGTCACGGAATCATGGAATATCCTGAGCTGGGAGGAACCCCCAGGGATTATGGAAGACCAGCTCCAGACATCCAAGAGATCAGCAGCTCTCTGTCCCTGTCAGCAAGAGGTGCCACTCACAGGCCACAAAAACACATCTCAAGACCCCCAAACCACAGGATTCCCACCGCACCTCCTTCCACTGATCCTCTCAAGTGTTTGTGAGGCAGATTTCCCTCTCCCAGCCTCCTGCTGAGACCAGCAGCTCTCCTTCCGAGCCAAAGACACCTCACAGCACACAGACAGCTGGGTAAACAGTGCTGCTCACCCTCCTCCTTCAGGGAGGAGCACTGCCTTCCCCAAAAATCGATTCTCCCACCCCACTGACTCTCAGCAGGGCACAAACTCCACCCCTGGCTCCAGGTCTCACTGTGGGTGTAGAACAAGCCAAGCCCTTCCCTGGGCCACCTTCCCTGGGCCAGGACTAGGGGTGTGTCTGATCCCTCCATCCACGGATGTTTCTGCAGAGTCAGCAAAACACGGAGCTTTCCCCAGAGCCTCCCAAGTGTGACACAAAAACAGGGACAGAGATCCAGCCAGGGAGCTGGACTGCTCAGATGGAGCTTGGATGAAACTCACACCTCAAGTTGGGCTGCCCTGGGCTTGGAGATGATCCCAGGGCTGGAGCCCCTCTGCTCTGGAGCCAGGCTGGGAGAGATGGGGGTGCTCATCTGGAAAAAAGAAGGCTCCAGGGGTAAAGGGGCTCCAGGAGAGCTGGAGAGGGACTGGGGACAAGGGCTGGAGGGACAGGACACAGGGAATGGCTTCCCAGTGCCAGAGGGCAGGGCTGGCTGGGAGATTGGGCAGGAATTGTTCCCTGGCAGGGTGGGCAGGGCTGGCACAGGGTGCCCAGAGCAGCTGTGGCTGCCCCTGGATCCCTGGCAGTGCCCAAGGCCAGGCTGGACACTGGGGCTGGGAGCAGCCTGGGGCAGTGGGAGGTGTCCCTGCCCATGGCACTGGGTGGGCTTTGATGTCCCTTCCAACCCAAACCACCCCCTGATTCCATGAAAACTCACTCCTCCCCTGCAAGGTGTGAAACAGCCCCATCACCCACCTGCATCCAACCACCCCTGCCCTGCTCCTGCCCCAATACTCTGTGCTGAAGGATGAATTCCCCCTGCATCCCCCCAGCAGCAGCTCCAACTGGCCCCAGGAGCCCTCAGCAGGGCCACGCTCGCAGCTCCTGAGCTCCTTGCAGCTGCAGAAGTCTCTCTGCAGCAACAAGTTCCTTTTGGCAGGAACCTCCCAGAAAAGCCAGCTGGAGAGAGATGCACCAGCTCCACAGCCAAATCCCACGGGAAATCTGCCTCACCACCGCACAAACCCCCCTCTGATCCCCGCGGGAAATGACACCCGACACCCGGCCACAGCACCGAAATTAACAATTATTGACATTTCCCTCATCGCTTATTGCTGCGGCCTCCAGAAAGCAGGAAAAACAGAGGCAGGATGTTCCCACTCTGCTGGAGGTGGGAAGCTCACACGCCTGCCTAAGAGCAAATCCTTAATCCCTAGGAAAAGCAGGAAGCTCTTCAGGGCTGACAGGAGAGCTCCACAGCAAGGAAGTCAGTGATGACAAACGCCCCTTGGCTGATGGGCACTGGGATCCCGTCGGGTTTTGGGTCAGGCTAATGAAATATAAACTGTTAAATGAAGAGGCTGGAGCGGGGTTTCAATGTTTGTGTGGCCAACCCCCTCTGGATCGGCTGAAAACAGCAGAGCAAACCCCAGGGTTTGGCAGCAACGCCCTGGGAGAAAGTTTTACAAGGGCCCCAAAAAGGGAAATGATCACGGAGAAGCCAGACCCAGCCCCCTGGAGCATCCCTCACGGTGAGCTAAGGGCTCAGGGAAACGCCAAAGTTCTGTTCTTGGGTGTTTTTGGAGCACTTGGGAGCTGGATTCCTGTGGATTCAAGCCTTGACACTGAGGTTCCTCAAGCCCCGTGACAGCCACAGTGGCTCGGGCTGGGATGGCAGGATAGCACTGGGTTAGAGCCCAACTGAGGCTGGACTGTAATGAGAATAAAGCTGAATTATAACCAGGGTAAAACTGAATTATACCCAGAATGATAGCCAAAGTACAGGCTGAATTATAACCAGAATAATGCCAAATTGTACCCAGAACGAGACTGAATTATAACCGGAATGCAGCCAAATTGGAACCCAGATGAAGCTAAGTTACACCTGGAGTGAAGATAAATTATTGCCAGAAGAAAGTGGCAATAATTCATTACAACCAAATGATAAGCTGTATTATAACCAAATTATAAACTGAATTATAACCAGAATAACGCCAAATTATACCCAGAAAAAAAAAGCCAATTTATGAGCAAAACAATGCTGAATTATACACACAATAAAGACTAATTATAACAAAAACAAAGCCAAGGTACAACCTGGATACAACTGAACACAACACACACAATAACGCTGAATTACAACCAAAACAAAGCCAAGTCACGACCAAAGTAAAGCCAAATCACACCGATCCATAACCAAAGTAAAGGTGAACAACAGCCAAAGAAAAGCCGATGTCCAATTATAACCAAAATCACACCGAATCACACCAGGACAACGCTGATTTATAACCAAAACAAAGCTGTGGCGCTGCTGGCCCAGGGCAGGCCCCGAGAACCGGCGGAGGGTCGGGGGGACCGGGAGGGGG
>VWYO01025075.1:0-17371 GCA_013400275.1 Rhadina sibilatrix
GGCCTGTCTATCCCCTCACCAAAGCCTTGAGCAGAGCTGTCAGGGCAAGCTCAGCCCTGCCTGGAAAGGGACACCTGCAGCAGAGGCAGCAGCCTCCTGGGGATGCCAGGCTGTGTCCGTCTGGCTGTGGTCACAAGAGGTGGCTGGCGGGGAGGTGACACCACACTTGGCCTCCTTCCCCCCCTGGCCACAGCAGGCAGGGCACAGGGAAGCAGAACAAGGAAGGGCTTGGTGCTGGCACGCAGCCGCTTCCGCAGCCACCGCAGGGACCCGCTGGGGAGGGGAGATGCCAACACCTCCTGAGGGGGTGCAGGCTGCTTGGGCATTGCTCAGCAGCACTCTGCTCCTTCTGCTGCAGCTGGAGACCAGGCCCAAAGAAGTTCCTGCCACAAAGAGGCAAGGGAGGCCAGCGTGGTTCTACCTATTCAGAGGAAACGTGTGTTCAGTTTGTTTGAGACCCCATGGTCCTCATGGGGCATGGTCCATTAGCCAGTTCTATCTGCCCAACTACCTTCTGCCCATGGGAGATGACAGTAACCAGTGTCAGTCAGAGGCTGAAGCTGTTATTGTGGCCCTCTACTCCTTGCATTAAGTATGTATGTTCCAGGAAAACTTGTGGGTACTACCGTGGCTACCACCATGGCATGCTGGTGACAGGATCTTGAAACAGGGATCTAGGACCTGTGGCTAGCAAGATATTGGGATTGGACCAAGAAACCAGAATTAGGACACAAAATCTTTTTTGTTCACTGCCTTTGGCCAAAAATTATCCTCAAAAAACAAAATGGGAGAAAGAAAGAAACGAAGAAAGAGGCAAACAAACATCATAATAACACAGAGCCACAAAGATCACCTGGGAAAGGAGCTCCCAAGGAAGTGCTGCCCACTGCAGTGCTGTCCTTCCCCCAGGGCGAGACAGGATCGTGGTCAGCACTGGGCTTATCCCAGAGCTGGCACAGCTGTGTGACAGGGCATGCACAGACAGCACAGCGATGGTGGCACCTGCTCTCAGCAGGGACACTGCCTGCCTGCAGAGGCTTCCCAGACATTTCCAACCCACTGCTAGGGACAAAACCCTTGCTGGGAAATCTGCTGCAGGAGGAGCCCTGTGCACTCCCCTCCACACCACACCAGCCCTGGAGGAAAACCTGTGCACTTTTCACAGGGAAGCTGTGTCCCTTTCTAGAGACCAAGCCCAAGCAGATGCAATGGCTCCTGGAGCCAGGTTCAAGGAAGCAGGTGCTGCCTGTGGCCCGGAACACACTCTGGGGAGAGGATGAGACAGCCCCTGTGCTGATGACTGTGCACACTGCAAGGATACATTTCTGATCCAGCCTCAGTACAACAGACCAGAGCAGGGTCAACCCAGCAGCCAGCTCCCAGAGAGGCCTCAAAGGGACAGGACAGCCATGGGGACTGGCAGAACACATGTCTGAGCTGGTCCTTAATGCACATGCCTCCTCTATGCATGTTTTTCTGTATAACTTTTAATTTAAAGACCATTCCTAAGCATGCATATAGGGTATTTATATATGAATTTATCTGTAAGTGATGCTCTGAAAAGACAGATTCAGTTCTTAAGAAAACCTAGAGTGTGAAACAAGAACAATCTAGCTTTTGTTGGTTCTTACCAGCCAGTTCAACAGAGGCAGCTTTCTTGCCAAATTCCAAGAACACATGCATTCAACCAAAACTAAAGATACAAACAATCACAGAAGATTTTTGTTCTTTGCTCTCTTGCAACACTTTTTTAAGTCTTCTGCCTATCAAATAACTGGATTTAATGCAGAAGACAAATTTTGGGATGCAGAATACATCTCAGGAGTTTTTTTTCCCCTCCAGCAATCATTTTCTGTGACCACAAATAAGAGGGGGATTCTTTTCTTTGCAATTATAGCTACAGAAGGCGATAAAAATGAGAAATTTTTCCTTCTAGCTGTGACAAAGGTACAACTTTTTTTTGCTTTTCTTGAAGTTCCAAAATAGAGCAGAGCTAATATTTGAAAAGAAACTTGCAGGGAAACATTTCATCCTTGACTTGTCATGAAATGCAGTGACCACCTGCCACAGCCACCACAGCCACTTTAGGCCTTAGAAGAACCCTTGAGAGAACTAAAAGGAAGTTTGTGACTCGTGTGGTTATGGAGTTGGCAAAGAAAACACTTCCTCCTTATAGATACAATCTGCTGGGCTCATATCTTGCTTTTACATAAGCCATATATGGCCTGTCATAGGGAAAATGTGAGAAAGCTGAAAACAATAATTTGCATCCTTAAAGACCCATGATGAGAAATTCAGCGTGGACTTAGACTGGCATGAATCCAAGAAAACAATTCCACTGCCCAATCTTGCAGCAGCCAAGCATGAAGCCTCCTTGCTGTCATTGGGTTTTGGAAAGCAAGTGTGGAACCCCTGAAGGGCTCCAGGCTTTGAAGGCTGACAGCGAGATCAAATTAGGCAGGTGTGCAGCTTTGGCTTCACATTAAAAAACAAAACAAAACAAAACAAAAAAAAACCCCACAGAAAATATGCCAGGAAGGCAAGGAACGTCTTTTATTTGCTATAGGCACAAAACAAATATTTCTGGCTACACAAACTTCTGGCCAGCAAGGGGGAGAGTGGGGTGTGTGCAGATCTGCAGCAGGATGGATTTTGAGGTTAAGCAGATCACAGGCAAGCAGAAAACTTAAAAGAAAGGCAGAACAATAAACATGGACTGAACCCTGCAGAAAACCTGAGTAATTCCTGCCCCTGCCAGTTGCAAATCTAACAGGCTTAAAGAAGCCCCATGGAAAAATATCTGGTAGGAGACCACGCTGACTGGAGCAGATAGGGACTCAGCAAGACCTCTGCAGTTCTGCTTCTCATGTGTTTGTTTAGCACAAGCCAGAATCCAGCCCCAGACTTACACTCTTAGCTTTGCCCTGTGGTTACAGCAAAATGTACAAAGCACAGACTTTTTCCACCTTTGAAAAACAGTTTAGCAGTCTCTTCTTTTAATCAGACTTTGCTCAGCAGTAAGTGCAAAAGCTCCTTTGGAAGTTACTCTTTGCTGCTTACCTCTCAGACACTGTGCCCTGCCTGGCTGCAATCTGCCACATGGACTTTCCTTGTTAATGAAGCGTTGCACTCAAGTGATTTGAGATGGTTTAACTAATTTTGTACTTATAATAACTGTGCAGCTTGGGAGGAACTGTGTTCACATGCTCATCAGGTCTGGAAAACGTCCTCATGAGCAGTGGCAGGTTTTGACAAGCACAAAGGGCAATGTCAGCCAACAGCACCAGTCACTGCTCTTTTGTGGTCAGCTGTGGCTTTGTCAGTGCTTGAGCTCAGGGCATTAAACAGCCTCACTACCTGCCAGGGCTCAGAGAGCACAGAACAAGGTTCAAGCAAGAACTATCATCTCTCCCAGGCAGAGGGTGAGGAGTTGCTTGTCAGTGCATGCATTACTCAAGCAATAGCACTGCGAGCAGCATTAGCAGTTTGGGGGAAAGATTCCAGCACCAGCTCTTGGTCGAACAGACACTAATCTTTGTGACCAAGGCAAGTGAGGGAATACCTCATGATTTCTCCTTTTGCTTCCTGATACCAAACAAACAATAAATAACTAGAGAACTTAACCTGGGCTGTTCTTTTAAATCAGTGAAGCTGTTTTCTAAAACACATTTCCAAAACATCAGTTTAACAGGAGTTTAACCATACTGGCCTCTCTTCCATACCTACAAGTTCTCCCACACCCTTGTGATGTATTGCCTACCTTGCTAATGAAAGCTCTCAGAGAGGCAAACACATGCTTAAGGGCTGCTTCTGACTGCCCATTTTTGAGAAAAGCCAGATGAATATCAAAAACCTTCTTCATAAGTGGATTGTGGCCATCGTTGCTTAAAAGCTGGGTCTGGAAAGCAACAGAAGAATTTACTTTGCAGAAATGTTGTGCCTGAAGCTGGAAATGACAGAGACAATTTTGCATAATTAATCACATTAATTCTTAAGCCAGATAAGCAACAGGGGCCTTCAGTAAAAATACAGCCAATAAAATGAGACAATCAGAGGTTATTTTTGTAGCAGAGAAAAAAACCCTAAAATATTTTATCACTTTTGCATCACTAATTCCGAAACCTAAGTCAGTACTCTGTACAACTTTCACTGGTTGCCTAGTTATTTTAAATAAAACATGCTCTTACCAATCTAACTATCACACTGGGTTTTTTCCATTTCTTTTTATTTGTCTTGGAAATTGTTTATTTTTTTGCAGCCCCAAAGAGAGAGAGGGAAGAAAGGAAAGAAAAAAAAAAAAGACCTATTTTTTCACTGGATAGATTCGTGGCTGTAGTTAGGCATTTTACTTCCCTTATTTCCCGCAGAGTTTTGCCAGTTTGCACCTTGTGGAGATATGGTAAAATGGAATTACTTGGGGGTTACTGATATAGTTTGATGTCGGACCAGCTGGGCTGTGCCTGCTGCCATGCCCACAGGGCTGTGCAGGAGGTTTGGGCATGACACAAGGATCTGGATATCCTGTACTGATAGGAAATCAACAGCCCCCATCCAACTGCCAGTCCTTGCAATCCTTGGGCTGGCTCAGATTTTGACACCTTGCACAGACCTTGTGGTAAGTTCAAGATCCAGACTTTTACACTGAGCTCACTTCCTGTGGCAGTGGAACAGCATCAGCCCAGTTGCTGCAGCACAGGACCCACTCGTGTGTGGTGTGACCATAAAAGCGAAGCTGAAGCCCACTAAAGGGGAAGGGAATCCAGCCTCTCCTGTGGTTTGAAAAGCACATTGCTTTGTGGTTCAGCGACATTCCAAAAGAGGCAGCTGAGAAAGTCAAGCAAGTTTTAAGTGTTGCATTGAAAGCCTTTTGCTGTTACCAAAGTTCTAAGGAATAATTTAACATCTGCACCAGGAGGGCTTTTTGGCTCTGCAATGGAAGCAGAGCCTATGAACCTTTCTCTTTGTCTCCATCTAAACAGGAAATATTTGTTGTGCTTGCAAGACCCACTGCTACATGCAAGATTCCCTCTGACTACACTTCAGGAAGAGCATTTCTGGAACAGTATTTTGCTGCCATCCTAGGGCTCTCTTCTCCACAAAGGCCTTGGTTTTTTGTAGATGGCAGTAACTGCCAAAAGCATGAATCCCAGTATGGAATAGAATACTTCTACCCTGGTCCTCTCTGCACTGGTAACCACAGCTGGAGTGCCTCAGCCCCAGAGATATTCATGAACAGTGATTCAAAGAAATCTGGGCCTTGCCTCTAGGTAATTTAGGGTAGAAAAGAGTGACTGTTCTAAAAATGTTCAACATTGATTTCCCTTTCCTCTAGTCCCTCCTCTCTACATAACATACATCTCCTCTTACACTGTTTTTGTCCTACCTACAGTCATGGTATAACATCCATGTGATTTTCTCTGGCCTTGCAGTTTTAAAGAAATTGCATAAGGGTACAATTACTCTGAGGCACGGTGAAACACTCAGTGTTCTGGAAAATAAGCAAGCTGCAAATGATTTGCTTTTGTAAAGCCTTCCACGCTCTTCCACTCTAGGAGAACAGATCACCGAAATCCACACACATATGACAACACATATCTACAACATTTTAGATTTCAGTGCTGACCTTGAAACTCTGAGTGAAAAAAGAGATGGTGTCCAGGACTGTCAGGCACACTTCGGTGGCAATATTGCCCTCCAGTAACGCCTGGTGCACGATATCTGCTTCTGAGGTGCCTGCATCTGTGGCAGAGAGAAAATCAGGAGGAAACAGTGTTCAACACTCCAGCTCCCAAAAAATCTAAGTGCTGATATAGAAAAGGTTCTCCCCTTTGCACTTCACTGCATTTGGGAGATGATGCAAGAATAGCAAGATGCTGAATTTGCAAACTCCATTCAGAGAAGCTGCCTCAGCCTGATGTCACACCAGAAAAACCTGTATTGCCCCTTAATATCACTGTCTTTAAAGCCAGACAGAGCATGAGGTGTCTAAGTTGTCTCCAGAGAGGGGAAATGGCAAAGTGCTTCAATGGGACAAAATGCACTCATGGGGAGAGGCTTAGAGCAGAGGTCTAAGTGCAGGCCTCTGTGCAGTGCAGTTCTCCTGCTTGCCCTGCTCTCTACCCAAACCAAGGTGTGACCTGCACGCACACACAGCCAAAGAGCTGAGCCAAGACAGGCAAGAGAAGAAAGCCACACAAGTCCCAGGGTTGATTTTTAAGGGGCTGGCATAAATGCCACCCTCACCCATCTAGGAATGCTGCCGGCAGGCCTGGTGACCACCACAGCTCTGCAGAATTTGAGCAACCTGAAGCAACCAGCAGCAAGTGGAAACAGCTACATGCAGTTTTCATCAGGCTGACAGATGCCCTGGGCCCTTCTGGCTCTGCTGTACGTACTGTGGTTGAGGGTGAAGGAGGTCTCCAGGCTGCCCAGGTGCTGCAGCCGCACCCCGGCTCTGCTGCGCAGCGCTGGCATGGTCTGGGATTTCCTCTCGGCTGCCGTGTGCTTGGACAACCAGGCATCCTGCACCCTGCAAGGGGGAGCAAAGACAGGGCTTGGACAGCAGCAGCCACACGGAGACAGGATTACAGAAGGCACCAGGATGGAGACCTCTTCCCTCCAACACACCAATCTGGGACAATCCCAGAGGGACCAACCACACTGTGTCAGTCTTGCTGCTCCAGAAGGCCCTAGGGCTAACACAAGAGCAGGGATGCTGCTCAGGAAGCAGGGATGCAGCTGGGACTCTTGTCTCACCTGCAGCTGGCTGGGGGGGACACTGCCAACCTGCGCTCGCCTGAGCCTGGGGGTCTCATGCAGGAGCTGGAGGGGAGGGAAGGGGCAGGGTGCTGAGATGAGGGGCCCCTGCTCAGGGCATGGCACTGAGCAGAGCCCCAGACCCGCTGGGGTTTGCCCAGAGTGGGTGTGCACGAGCCCTTCCCACCTCTGCTGGGGCAGGGAGCACGGGGATGACCCTCACACCCCAGCACCAGAGGGAAGGATGCAGTACCTGGCAATATTCCTCTTCCCCACGTATCTGAAGTGAAATAAACACACCCTAGGAACAAAATGAAATAGGTATCTGTTACAGATCCTGCAGATCAGGAACGATCCAGAACATTTAAAACCTACCCTGTTGCTGCCTGCAGACACAGCTCCCTGTACACAAGGCTTTGGGTCTGTATTTACAAGTCACTTGACCTCACACTCCTGGTTTCCAAATTCTGTGGCACATCTCTGTCTTCTCACCAATCTGTTCCCCCAATATTTGCTGCAAAGTGGAGGCTGTGACAGTGACGGGAAGATGAGCCCACAGGGAGGACACACCCCAGACAGAGCATAGGGCACTGCCACTACAATGTGTTTCCACGATATACACTTGCTTCTCCTCAGAGGGAGGAAGAGCACGTCATTCCAACCTGGCCAGACACCCCTAGTGCTGCACAGGACAGTGCCTGCACTGTGGTCTCCTCCTTAGCCATTCTGACCCACACAAAGGTGCAGTGTTTGAATAGCAGCCTCACGATACTCACTCCAGAAGCACAAGGACATTGATCAGCTCCTGGGGGGAGAATTTGTTCCAGTAAGCTAAAAGAGTATCTGAAAGAAAACAAAAAGCAGTGTCACTGAGATTTTTAAAAACTCAAAGGGGAGACCTTACAGACCAAAACTGATGGTCCCTTGTCCTCCTGGCTGCCTCCAGTGAGCAGGAGGCACCAACCTTCAGAGATCATCTTCACAATGTACAGGTAGCACATCAGAAGGGTCCGGATCTCAAACTGGTCCAGCCGGCTGCAGTGGGACACGCTGCTCCTCATGGAGCTCCTGCGGATCTGTTGGGACACAGGTGTGACACAGAGGGTGTGGGCCTGGGCTCCTGGGCTGTGCACCAGAGGCTGTGCAGCATGGGCACAGCAAACCTGGCACAGACCAGGTGTGCTGGCATCCCTCCTGCCCCCCACATGTGCACCCCACAGCGCCATGCCTTTGGAAACAGCTCATCCAGTGACCAGCAGCCTGGAAATCCTGGGCACATCACCAAACACTTCTCTGCTCAGAGAAAAAAAAATGTCTGGGCAGTGAGTGACAGGTTATCCAGGAAAACACACAGCAGCCTGCTTTCATTTCCCCTGCTCTCTGCAGCATCTAGGCTCATGGACATTTTTAAAGCGACTTCTTGTAAAAAGAAATTCACTGGCTGTCACCATTTAAAGGAAAAAATCTGGCTCTGTTAAAGACATAACTTCAAAACAAAATGTCAGTTATTAAAAAAGGAGGACATTTCATCTTAAGAATTTTTTCTTCCCTTGATTTTTGGAAGTGTTTCAATTTTCCTCCTACTTAGTGACTCAGGCGAAGTAAGTGAAATCTTGCTGATGAGTCAATTTATGTGGGAAAGGCTTGGGCATTGTGTGGTGGGAAGCATGACTTCCAAAGTTATATCAATTTTATTTTGCATTCTCTGTGCTTGCCTGAGCTGTATCCTTCAATAGATGGATACAATTAATCCCCAGGCTTCTCCTAAAGCTTTGCCTCACATGTTTGGAGAGGGATCCATGGATCTTATTTGCTGTTTATTCTGGGATAAGCTGTGGATGCAAGACATAGTAAAGCAGAAATAAACAATAATTTTAGAATTGGAGACATTGTGCTATGGCCAGAGATTTTGCTATTGACCATGCCAAACTATCAAGTCAGCACACAACTCCAGGGGAATGGGGCAATGAGCAAGGTGTCTGCCTCTGCAGAGCACTGTTGGAGCTGTGCTCCTCCATGTGGCATTGCTTTTACACTGTTCCTGGGGATATTGCATTCCCTGACAAAGATTGCCTTCAACAACTCTGAAAAACATTCAAGGGCACTCAAGAGGAGGTTGTCTGGCCACGGGGGAAGAGCTGAGCTGGAAGCAACACGACCTCCTGCAAACCCCATCAGCAGCACTGGAGTGCATGCTCAGGGCTTTGCTGGAGAGTCAAGTGTTTGGCTGTACTCGGTCCCAGGGCTCTGTGATTTATGGAGAAGAGCTTGCAAGGCCCCACCTCTTCTAAGCATGTCAGGACACAGCCATGAGCCCAGATAATCTTTGCCCTGCTTGTTATAAGGGCCAAAGATTTTGAAGATGCATCAATGACGCAGGCCAACCCAAGATATCTGGAAAGTGCCTTGAGGAAAACCAGGGACTGGTTTACACAAATACCTGATTTCCATGTGTGCAATCTGCCAAGAAGAAGAGTACTGAATGTCTCCCCTGTCTGAATATGGGGTCAGAGGTCCTAGTGGCATGAGCACAGCCACCTTCTGCAAGTTTGGGCCTATGGTTATTTGCCTGGGCTGGTTTTCCTGCAAACGCTTTATCTTAAGTCAGTTGTCACTGGCAATCTTTCATCATGGTTCTTTGCTTCTCAGACATTTGGAAACCAATTCCCAGCACCAGGCACTGGGGTCCAGCCAGGCTCAGACCTGCCCACACACAGGGACCACATCTGAGTATGGATGGATGCACCACAGGAGCAGAGATTTTCCACACAGATTTTGCCTTTCATCTTCAACAAATAATTTGTCAACAATTCTATTTTTGGCTCAGCAATGTTTGAAGACAGAAAGCATACCAGACCCATGACTCTGACCTTCCTTAAACGTCAATTTGTTTGTTTCCAGAGATATCTATAAGCTGGCTTTGGAGAGTGTTACCACAGGGAACTCCTTGTCCCTCCCCCTTATTTAACACAGCCTGCAGGCTGAGTGCTGCTCTTCCCAACCCCTGGTACATTACATTTTCACTCTGATCCGGGGAACTGGTTGCTCCCTCTGAGTTCAGGGATCCTTTTGAGTCCTCTCGCTTCATTGTATGGCCATTTGGAAGGGCTGCTCCACAGGCTGAAAAAACAACCCCAGACCCCATAATTAAGCCCTTTACACAGGCAGCACAGATGGGGCTTGCCAAAGCCCCATGTCAAAAGCTGGAAAAGGAAAAATCTGGAAAGGACAGTTAGGATGACACCACATCTGGGGAAAACCATGCAGAGTCTGTGAGGTCTTTTAGGAAAGATGGCTGTTTCAGGTTTGGGGTACTGGGTTTTGGGTGCTTCAGGCTGGTAATAGCTATGTTAAAAGTAAAGGGGGGATTTAGAATTAGAAAAATTAATTTACCTGGATCTTTGTCTGCAATCAGGCTGGATCTGCTTGAGGGGGATGGAAAACTGCATATGAACTCATCCCTGGATGCCTGTAAAGCAACATAAGGTTTTGTGACCAATAAAAGACAACACCTATTCTCTTAAAGATGGGGACAATGCAACACAAAATGGCAAATTAGAGCAGGTTTTAAAAACAACACAGATGAAAACAGAAACTTCCTTACTTCTGTAACACGGAGACAAAGGGCTTGGGCAGGAGTACAAAGAATAGCAGAACATATTAAAGTAAGTCACAGTAGTGTTTTCCTTTTTGTTTTCCATCATCTGAGTTGAAATCTTGAATTGTTTTTCTCAGATGTCCTACTTGTTACTCTTTTGTCCCCAGCAAGGAGGAAAGTCTACTCTGGAAGGCCAAGGCCACTTGGGAGCCACACACACAACTCTTGGGAAGACAGGCAACTCCCCAGAACAGCTGCTGGAGCCCCAGGCCGAGTCCTGCTCAGGCTCATTGCACTTGGAGTGCACATTGCACTCCCCTCACAGCACTGCACACACTGTCCAAAGACATGCCAGACACGGAGGCATCCCAGCTTTACTCACGGGGCTGGAGGCAGGGCAGGAGGTCAGTGCCTCGTGGCCGGCCACGCGCTGCAGGTTCTCCAGGAGCACCCCGAACAGGGGCAGGTACAGCTGGGCAATTTTTGCCTGCTGGTTCTGAAAGGAGGCACAGAGAAAAAGTCTCAGTAAGAGGCCCCAGGTTTCCAAAGGAGTGAAAAAAAGGGGAACTCGTGAGCCAAAACATGTATACATTTAAATATATATCTGTATTTGCACGCAGTATGTGGTGCTTGAGAACGTGAGCTGGTTTGGGTTCTCACCCCCATTTCTAGAGCTGCCAGAAAGGTATTACCCTTCTAGCAACAAGCTTGGGGCACTCGGGGGTTTTGGAGGCTAAACAACATTCCCAGTCATACAGGATGTGTGACAAACCAAGTCCTGGATTTCCTAACTCTTTAACTGGCACTTGACTCACATAGTTTAAGTGCAACACCCAGGATTAATGTAACAGAAACATTTGCTCCATGCCTGGCTACTCTTTCCAGTCAGAAATTCTCCACAGCAAATGCCTCTAGTGAAAAGAGTTTGTAGGAACAGATTAATTTGGTACAGATCAAAAATGATTGGGTTGGCATTTTCTAAATGGGCAACTCTTTTACATCCAATTCTTTTTTGTTAAACTGATATTATTCTGAATTTGGCTGAAAGGTTAAAAAGGAAAAGGAATTTAAGGCTTGAAAAATGAGTAGAACCTTTTAAATAATAAAGAAGTTTTTTCTTCTGATTATTCAGTATGACAAAAGATAAAAGAGATCTTGAAAACACTCATGGGCTGACAAAACCTTCTCTTAGCCATTGATGGGGCCTCCTTGGCTGAAGCAAGGGTGTGCCAACACAGCTCAGCCTGTACTGCCCATGATGTTAATTTTTTACTTTGGAGGCTCTGGACACCAGCTGAGCATCCTGCCCTGGCTCCAGGCAGTTTCCTGGTCACACTGCCTTGAGCACAACCCATATACAAATATCCTGTGTGACAGCAGTAACAGGAGGAGTTTCTGAGGAGTCACGGAAGTGCTGCACACTGAGGGAGCAAACAGCTCCTGAGTTAGTCATGGATCCTCACTGCAGAGAAAAGCAAGCCCACCTCCAGCCTGGGCCTTCAAACAGGCAGAGAAGGGAGGGAAGAGGAGCTGGCTCTGGGCCCATGAGAGCCCCTGGCACCTTTGGGGCACACCTCCCACCCTTCATGCCAGGAAGCCATCCATGTTCCCAGAGAACACTCAGGAATGCAGCACACTAGGAGCAATGTGAGGACCAAAACTCTAACCAGAGGCATGTTTTCAGGCTACAGCAAGGACAGGTTGTTTCTGCACAGATAGCTGGGCACTTTGGAGAGCATATGGGTCAGCAGGGAGCAGCACCAAGATAAAATAAACCCATCTCCAGCCTCCTTCAGCATCATAATGTGCTGAACCTCTGACCAAAGAAAACTGAGATCCACCCAGAGGAAATCCAGCACCTCATGAGAATCAAGATCGTCTCCTCTAATTAGTGACTCTCCAGAGTCACTAATTAGTAAAACATGCAGATGATTGTAACAGAGATCAGTTCTGTTTCCTGATTATAGCATATTAATACAGGATATGAATTTAGGCCCAAGACCAGAACATCACTGTTGTCCCAATTTTGATGAACAACTCTTGGCTAATGACTCTCTCAAGTTCCTTAATGGCTTAGGGCTTAATTACCTAAATACTTTGCACGAGTAAGAGGGCTGCAGTTATTTCCTAGATGGTTTCTGAGCTACCACTGTTACTCTGTAACTATTTACAACAGTTCCCTAAAAAGCAATTAGAATACCCTTGGGTGCACCATGCAAGATCTAAAACTCTGGTATGTGATTTTTTTCACAAAATTCAACAACATTAAGTTAAGAAGCCAACACAACAGGCCTGACCTTGTGCTGGTATCTGTTGTCAAAGGCATGCTTGATCAAGAGATTTTTTAAGACTGAGATGGCCGTATATCTGATATCATAATTGTCCTGCAAGGCAACAGAGGCTTCTCTCAGAAGTATCCCCACGAGGAAGTGATGCCTGCAATACTCATCAGTTAAACTGTACTCAAGATTTGTATCTGAAAGAAACAAGAAGGTGATGGTTAAGGGAAATGTTCCAAGAGTCTGTTCAGAGCAAGACATAACAGTCATGTAAGCCACAAAGTCCTTGAACAGTGTTCACCACTCTCCTACAGTGCACTGATCTTTGAACAAAGCTGAACTGACCACACAGTTTTCTCCACCAGTGAACTAAGTCATATCAAAGAAGTTGGTGTCTCCCAGTTCAGGCTGTTCCATTAATTTCAGCCCTCGACTGTGTCAGCAGCACCTCAAGGAAGGATTTCTGCAACATGATGCTCTGCAAAGCTTCTCTCTCCAACGAGTGATTTGTAAGTCAGGGATGGCTGAAATGGGGAAAGACAGCACAACTTACTGCCTGGGGATGCTTTGCTCCTGACTGGAGGTTGTCCTGTAAATCCCCAAACCATGCAGGATACCAACATCCACCAAGCAGCTGTGGGGGTGGGAATGGGCAGTGGGAATGGTGGGTTTGCCTGGGCACTCAGCCCTAGCAGTGCTGCTCTGCAGCTCATTCCACATCCTCCACGAACCCGTGCTCCTTCTCTGGAGGTCAGAGAGCAGAGCAAATGCATACAGTGCTGCTGGGATGAGGGATGCAAGTGAGGACGTGGTGCCAAGTGACCAGCTGGGCAGCTGCATGGGCCAGGGAGCCAGGCTAGGGCTCCAGGCTGCTGCTTGCCAGAAGCAGATATTGAACAGAGCTCCTCAGAAGCTGCACTGACTGTCAAGAGAAAGCCAGCTCAGTGCCTCATCACCTTGCTAAACTTAACTTGTACCCTGCATCTCACACAGACTCAGGCAGATACTGTGATCAGAGCAGAGGCTGCCACCAGGGTAAGGCATCACTTCTGCTGAGGTGCCTGGACAGAGCAGCAGGGAAGTGACAGACACACTGACTGTGATGCAGGGTGCATGTGCACTGGGGCTGCTGTGAACAGCCTTAGGGACAGCCTGACACCATTATCTCTGCCAGGCCATTTACCAAATTAGAACTGCCACAGGGATAACCCCAAAGCTCTGTGTTCTCCCCCCAAATGGTACAAATGCCATAGGCTCAGCTCAGATTTTTTTTTTTTTTTTTTTTTTTTTTAAAACTCCACAGGTATGAAAGTGCTTCTGTGGTAAGGCAGGGTGCACTCAGCTTTGAAAATTCAAGCCAAAGGGTTCCAACAGCTCTGTGGCTGCAAAAGATATTTTTAAATTTATTGATTCAAAAGCAGTATTTATTGGATTGTGAAACTCAGATTCAGAGGGGAAAAAAAGCAATCTGGAACATTACCTAGCTTTCACAGTTAGTCATGTTAGCAAATGCCTAATTGTCACACATCATGGTTATTACATTAGTTGGATGCAAGCTGATTGATTGGAAAGTGCACACTTAATTTGACATGAGAGGATTTGATCATTCCAGTTGGACCTACCTACTGAAGTGAACCATTCCACGGGAAATGAAAAAAATTCTAATTATGTGTAAAAAGAAAAGGTACAAATAAAAAGACAGCAAAAATAAACTGGAACAAGTAATGCTCTATATCTTGGAGAAACAAGACAGTATGTAATGTTTTAATATTATTTGTGAGGCCTTTGCTTAACTCCCAGCTTCTGTCAATCCCTTGGATTCTTTCCCATCACAATATTGTAAAACTAATCATGTGCTGCTGGCCACGAGGCCAAGCTTGAGGCTTGCTCTAGCTGATGTCCTCATGTGAGGCAGCAGGGACAGACCAACAACCAGCCCTGCATTAGCTGGGAGGTTTCAGAGTCGCTGCTCCAAGACACAACACTCCAGCTCAACAGAATGTGGTTGCAGAGCTGTGCTCTGCCAGCCTGCCCATCTGCACTGGCTGAAGCTACAGAAACTCTCTCTATCCACCTCCCTGAGGGCTATTCCTTCTTCTCCTAGAAACAGAGCAGTGGGGGTTTGGGCATCCCCTCTCTGCATCCAAACAGGCTGGTGAAGAGGTCAGACACACCAGCAGGGTCTCTCCTGAGCCTGCTGTCCCCTGTAACCACAGGTCTGTCCATAAAGCCAGACAAGTTTGCAGTGAAGGTGCATCCCCACATGGCTCCACCGTGGCAGGCAGGGCTCAGGCACTACTGCAAAGGCACTCCTCCTGCCTGAGCATGGGCTGCTCTGCTGCCATGAGCTGTATGTGAACCTCAGCTGGCAGGTCCAGCCACAGTGAAACAGAGCAGAAAAGATGAGCTGCCCCAGCAGCTTTTCAATTTAACCATAACAAATGCAAAGGTGAACATTAACCAAGAAAGAGCATCCTTATGTTACCATGCCACTAACAAGCACCAGGGAGGCACCGTGGATGTGTTTGTCTTGGCCACTTCTAGCAACACTCTTTGTTAAACAATGCCAGGCAAGTAGCCAAACTGATGTAAGAGATTAGCAGCAGGTCCAGAAAGCTCTGAGGGGTCAGATATTTACCAAAACAAGGGGTATTTCATTTACTGCTGCTTTTGTCACCTGTATGTGTGTGGAATCACTTTTGGGACTTTGGGACTTGCATGCCTTCACTGTGAGGCAAAACCAAACATCCCCTTTCCTCCACCAGAATAAATCATACAATCATAAATCCACGGGGCTTTTACATGGGGAATCCCAAACCTCTCTCTCGTTTCCAGTACTTATACTGGCCAGGCTATTGGCATCCAAACCTGGCAATCTTTACTGCATTCATGTAGCACAGATGAGCCACTAGGACCCAGAGAGAATGAGGCTCTGCCCGTGGCACTCCTGGGGCCTGGCAGGGGCTGCACTGCCATCAGTGCCACACCTGCACACAGCCTCAGCTCAGCCCCTTGTGAGCCCCTTCCCCCTGTGCTGAGCAGCTTCAGGACCAAAGAGAACACGGTGTGACAGCAAAAGCAGTGTGGATGTGTGTGGGTGCCACAGTACAAACACCCTTGGAATGCACCAAGGGCTGGCACGGGCTCCAGCTCTGCTAGCTGCCTTCAGGTTTGGGAACAAGCTCAAACACACTGTGCACTGCTGTGCTCTTGTTCACTGTGAAAGCAGAAGGTAACCTAGATCCCCTTCTGGTGGCCACAAGGAGAGCTGGCAGCAGAGCAGTGAGTTCAATCTGTTCTCCTGCATCCCTGCTCCCTACAGGACCCACCAACGAGACACCCACTTCTCAGGGGAGGCTGATCACTCCTGAGAACAAAGGATTGCATTGCACAATTGGCCTGTTTACTGAAACACAGGCAGTGTCTTCCAGATATTGCTAGTCCCATGCAAACTAAAATACAGGAAATAGTGAAAAGACCGACTGCATACCGTTCTGGAACAAAATGATGCAAACCTGACAGAAAAACATCTTGTCCTGAGGTTAATATCCTAACCAGCACATACATTTCCTTAACATCAGACCGAAGTTCATCTAGTCAGAAGCCATCAGGACTAATAAATTATAACTCTTTAGCCAGTCTCTTAAGAACATACCTTGAACTCTTTGCAGCTTGGGTTTGGAAAATGTCATTGGTAAGTTCAGAGGAATGTAGTGCTCATGATTGCAAATAGTTTGAAGAAATTCAAACTTGTATTCCACCAGCAGCTGAGACAAAAAGAGACAAACACAAAGCATGTTTTTAGTTTTGACCCATTCTCTTCCAGTTCAATGCACTTGTTTCACAAGGACTGAAGAATCTAATAAATATCATCTGGTGAAACTCACTAATAATTGGCGAAATCTTGTATGGTTCTCCCCAAGTGTCAATGCACACAGATGTTACTGGGGACTTCTTTGTCTTTTTTATCCAGGCTATTAACCACTCTTTCCTTCCATTCTGACTCTTTACATTACTTTAAAGAAATCTGGGTACAAGCTCTTGGCCCAGACAACAAGATCTCTGCCTCTACAAGACTCTGCAGGAACTGAGTCTAAAAGGCCTCCAAGAGTTGTATTAAAATAATCACTACAAAGCTTTGATTGATGTAGATATGTACAGCTGCAAACAACTTTTCAAGAAACCTACTGCTTACCTTAGGATCTTTTGGGCTGAATCCAGAAATGTAATCATTGATTAAGGTAAAAACGAATCCTCTGTCCATAAAGGTCAAACAGCGCTGGAGAAAAAATGTCAACATGTGACCAACCCTTAAAAGTAAAAGCAGTCATCCTAAATCCCCTCCATACTACTGTCCTGCCAGCAGCCAGATTTCATCCTCTGGGTTGCTGCTGACTTTCCAAAACTTACATGATCCTGTTTCTCTGAAATCATTTGGATGATCTTACTTAAGTCTCCAGTGGACAACAGAAATACTTAAAATAAGAGTACACATATTTCAGGTTCCAAACAGTTGCTAGGTATGCCTGAAACCCCCTCAGCAACACACAGAGTTACTGTTTCTTTGGAAAGAGGAGGTTTCTTTCCTAGGAGAGCTTATTCCCTCAAGAGTTTTTACATCTGTAAAAGCCAAAGACAAGACAAATTAAAACCACATTTGCTTGCTTGCTCCACATTTCTCATTGTGGGTGTTTGGTTTTTTTTGTTTTTTTTTTTTGTTTTTTTTTTTTTTTTTGGA
>VWYO01025081.1:0-15075 GCA_013400275.1 Rhadina sibilatrix
TATATTATATATAATATATAATACTAATCACTAATACTATACTGAAGAGATTGTGCTCTTAATGTAGTCAAACATTAAATTTAGCAGGTGCTCAGTGTGCAGTTATGCAGTGTTTATTCCCTTTCTGCTTTCCTCTGTTTTGAAAACCTTGAGCGTTCTCATGCAGTGCTCTCCCAAAGCCTTTGAGTTCCCTCTCCACTGGAGAGATTCACTTCTGCTCCACCAAAGTGCTCTGTATCAGGGCCTTGCAGTTAAAAAGGGATTTTGAAAGATTTAAGTTGGGCTGGTCCTGACTCTCACACAGAGATGAGTTTCACTCCCAGTGAATGTGCACATTTGGAGGCTCCACAATGCTTTAGACACTCAAATTTGCCTCTTCTTCTGATGCTTTTTATTTCATGTGAGGCTAAGCTCACATTTTTGACTGGAGAGGGAAGGAAGAACTTCTAAGGAATTATTATGTTTTCTAAATAATTCTAAATAGATATTAAGAAAAAATATATTATGTAAAGTGAATATTCTTCACTATCTTCAATATTCTATCTCACTTCTGATTTTTTTATTATTCACACACTTCTAAGAAAATTACCTTTGCCTCAAAACCTGAATTTAACTTATTCTCTGTCCTTCAATACATATTATTTATGTATTTCATGTACAGCTGTTGTTGCTGTGTGGAAAAAGCATCCTCAGATCAAGCTATTTTCCTGATCCAAAACATAAATATATATTCATTAATTCATATTTCCTTTTTTAATTATTATTTATTGAGCAGTGTAGTGTTTTTTGTTATTTATGTATTAACTCTTTAATGATAACTTGGTATGGCTTCATTTTTCCTTATTCCTTCCTGAGCCTGATGCCTGGGAATTATCCCACGTGGGATTTATAAACACAGGGTTGCAGATTTACCTAGAAGAGCACACTTACTTTGTAATGAAATCAAAGGGAGGGAAAACAACAGCAAACTAACAAGAACATCAACTTTAATCACAATAACCATTTTTATCATGAGAATTTATACGAAGGAAGGTATTTTATGGCTGTCATGAGAGACTTCACCTATAAAGGCTCAGATGTCTGCATTCATGCAGTACATTTGCTGCACCTTCCATTGCCTGGAGCAGCTCCCTACATACAAAATTTTCCTTCTTTCTTTATTTTAAACATCCTGAAAAGCAGAATATAAAAATCCTGCGTGTTCTTTAGCATTGCTACGGGGGTTAAATTGTTAATGCTTTACTTTCACTCTAGTTTTTTATCAAACTTTCTTTTTTCTCTCCCTGGGGATAAACAAATGGACAGCTTTCCTCTCTAGTATTCCTCCTTCCATTACCATCACAGCAGAATGCATCTGAGACTATAATAATTCAGTGATGAAATACAAAATGTCGCAATGCCATCTCTCTTAAAGTGAACTGAGATTTTGTTATGCCATTTTAGGTGCACTAATAGCTCCTAAAGTCCCATGGAGTATCTTAATGTGAATTTAATGAGCTGATAGCATATAAATGACAGTACTGCAAGGGTGAAGGTGACATAACCTTTTTCCTTCTGTTTGATGTTTGTCTTTGAAAAAATACAGATCTTTTCGAAACGCGCCGCATTATTACAACGTGCTGCATCCTTCAGCGAGGAGCCTGCCATTGTTTTAGCATTTTACAGCCCTTTTCTGCACTCTTCATGGCACTAGAAACGCAGGCACTTTTTAGTTCACCATTAAGGTAATTAAAAATCTCAACACTTTTCCTGGCAGCGCAATGCCGACAGCGCTTGTGGCTGCATCATGGAGCGTCCACCCGGTGACAACCCATCAGTTTTGTCGTGCTGGTGCCAGTAGTGGTGGCATGGAACTGGTGAAATGCTGCCTGAACCACATGGAAATCATCCATCTTTATTTCCTGGGCATCACCTTTCTACCTCCCAGCTCAGAGATCTCCTCAGCAGCACTGACTCCCAAACTCCGCGTGCCGTTACCGGAGCCTTGTCATTTACAAGGAGTTGCCTCCCCTCACTCAGCGGTGTCACACCCCATTGTGCACCCAAATCCCAGCCACCCTCGGTCTGGTAATGGGCTGGAATCCCATCAGCACTGGCTTGGATCAGCACTGACCCTGCCATGCACAGGGGAGGAGGATGGCAGAAGATAAATACCTTGATAGCCAGCAGCAGGCCTAAAGAACACAACTGGCGGATTAAGGAGGCACCCAAATGTATGAGGTTATTAAAGCCTGCCCGAGTGCAGCAATGCAGCTTCTCCACTGTAATTTGAAGTATTGTCCTCAAAACCTTTCATTCAAGCTTAAGAAACGCCATCTCAGTGGGTTTTTTCACCCTCCAAGCTAAACACTTAAGAGCTGTGTCAGCCAGTGATGTGATCATTTCTAGGCTAAATGTTCTGCGACTCGAAAAATTATTAACTTTCACTTCTCTTCATATTCCTTCAAAACAATATATAGATACAGAAGTTATGAATCGTGAAATATTCTCAGTTAGAAGGGACCCACAAGGATCATCAAGTTCAACCTGTCCCTGCACCAACAATCCCAGCCTGTGCATCCCTGGGAGCAGCGTCCAAATGCTCCTGGAGCTCTGGTAGCCTCATTCCCTGGGGAGTCTGGGCAGTGCACAGCACCCTCTGGTGCACCCCAGCACCCTCCTGATAGCCAACCTAACCCTCCCCTGGCACAGCTCCAGCCATTCCCTCGGATGCTGTCACTGATCACCAGAGACAAGGGGTTGGTGTCTGCCCTTCCTCTTCACCTCCTGAGGAAGGTGAAGACTGGGACAGGTCTTCCCTCAGTCTCCTCCAGGTGAACAGACCAAGTGACCTCAGCTACTCATCATACACCTTCCCCTCAAGGCCCTTCACCGTCCTCATAGCTTTTATTATTTATTTACTATTTAAACTTTATGGTGAGCCAGGCTTGTTTCTCTTAATTTTATGCTCATTTGCTGAATTTAGGTCAATCAAAGGTTTTTTGGTGTCGATTTTTTGGTTAATTTTAAAACACTTGAAGGACAGACTATGAATCATTCCACAGACAGAGTATTTTCCATCTTTTCGTACAGTCCCAATGCTGTTACATGAACTATGTAATGCTGAGTGAATTAAATTTACAAAAGTTGTTTCCTTCCCCAGCAGAAATGCTAACATTTGCTCTTCTGAGAGAGATGTACCTTGGGCTGCGTTTGACAAAGGGGGAAATAAATAAATAAAAAATAAGCAGCTTACGTGTTTCAAAAAGTTGGAATTTTGGCAATGTGTGAAATTTGTTTAGAAAAACCTTTTCGTTGCCAGGTGACGAGGCAAAACATATCACATATGCTTAACAACCAGCTTGTACATATTTTGTCTTTCCAAGGTTTCTAGGGCTGGTCAGGCACAATGATGCATTACAGCTGAAGGAGCTTCCAGCAGGGACAAATGTTTGTCTCCTTCCAAAAGAATTTTCCTAATCCTTAAGAAAAACAACTCAATATTTTTCATTGCTGAATGATTGAGTAAGGATTAATTCTGCTCAAAATTCATCGTATCACGAGTCGTAACCTATATTTTGTGCTTGCTGAGGTGCAAACTGCTGGGGTTTTGGTGCACGGTGTTTGTGAGCACTTCATGATATTGTACAGGCAGCAGTTCTGCTAATAGAGATTTCTTACAAGTCTGACATCTTATCCCTGTTCCACTGTCAAGCAACAGCACAAGCAGCATTAAAACACGAGGATGATGAAGGATCAATGATGATAATACATTAAAACACGTCCCACCATGTTCAAAAGCCACTGTTGGCACAGTCTGAGCACCTTTGCATCACTGATGTTTCCATTTCATCAACATTTCCATCCACTGATGCACACTGGAATTTCAGAGGGATGGAACAATCAGTTATGGTTTTGAAGGAACTCAGGAAGAGCCAGAAAAAACCCAATCCTCACTCAGATTCCCGTGAAATCCAGAGGCCCATCCTTCCCACCCCAAACCTCAACTCTTGCTGTGAACATTTACACGGATCCCATGGCCTGAAGTTGCAGTTAATGGACTTCACACATGTGAAATTAATTGTGGGGATAATTCTGAAACAATTACCTTTTCTTGGAATCCCAGTCAACAACTATTCTAATAAATCACGGTGCTGCTCAAGTTATAATGACCATCAGTAATCAAATGCATCTGCACACTCAGCCTGTTTGCTGACTTAAACACTAAAAGGCAAAGAAGAATTTGGTGCCCACGTTCCCACACCCCTGACGTACAAAATGGACACAGAAGACCTGACTGCTCTCCTCCAATCACCCCGTGCTACCCACAACTATTAATTGTTTGTCATTATTCAAACTTGCATCCTGATCCCAATCTCTTTAAAATGTTCATGCCTACATACTCCAAATATTCTCTGGAGTTCTTTTTTTCTTTTCTCTCTCTTTTGCTTTGTGTTCCAATTTTAAGTGTCACTGAAAGAAAATTTCAACATGACTCATGAGATTAAACTGTGTTATCTCTAATTACCCTTGTCAGGAGATAGCCATAAATCAGTTTTCTAAAAAGCATCACGGATTCATTTGTAACAACGAGCCATTATTTTGTTATTTCACTGCTCCTTACAGGAGTTGCCCTCCTGTCCTCTGTGTACACAACTGAACATTGGCTTTTTACAGGTGGATTAGGTACCAAAAATTATCTTCTCCCAAAATTTACAAGTCTGCCACCCCTTTCCTCTATCCTGCTGTACCTATTCCCACCTACCCTGGGGGTAAAACCAAGCACACACAGAAAACTCAAAGCTGAGGAACTTTCTGCTGGAGAGTACAACTTCTGGAATTAGATATCCACTAGGAGCCCTTGTGCCTGTGAATTCCAGTTTGCTCTCCCTGCCAGTAAGCTATGCATGCCAGCAAATCAATTTCCTAGAATCCTCATCAAAAGACAACAACAAAGGGCTGTAGTGATGGCCAAATCCAGTTTATTTAAGAGGGAAAAGGAGACCCTCTCTGCATGACTGTCCAGATGTGCCAGGTCACTACCTGTAGCCATTAATACTCACTGGCCCTCCAATGTCCTAAAAATTTAGATTTTATTTATTTTTTGCATCCTTTTCTTTTTCCTTGTGGATCATACCCCTTTGCAGTACGAGGCATCCATTTACTCAGTGTAAACTTACACTGTGAGATATGATCCCAGATGAGATATTGCCTCAAACAGAAGATGAAAAATATTCCATGCATTTTAAACATGAATCCAAGATCATAAGTTACACTAACGTGTAATACATTTCTGCTGTTCTCTGGCAGGAGAGAAAAACAAAACTGGCAGCTATAGCAATTGTATAATGGTAATTATTGAGAGAAATAATTATACAAAAACCTGTTCAAATTATATACAGGATGGGATGACTCAAAGCGAGAAGAATTTAAAGTGATAGTTAATACCTCAGAAAACCTCACTGTGAGACAGCAGGCAGCAAAATCAGACAAATAAATGTATCTGATGAAATCCCTCTACCCTCTGAAGTTTGTAAGAAGTGGGCAAAAAGCAACTGTTTTCACTCAGTGGGGATTTCAGGGCAGGCTGGTTTACCAGGGAGGCTCCCAGCAGCATCAAGGAATTCCTGGGCAAAGGAAAGAAGGAAACCCTAATGTAATTTTTTTCTAAACAGGCTGTAATCAATTCTGGATATTCACTCAATAACCCTCAGCTGCAGGTGGGTTTGGAAAATTAAGCCAGCTCTTCAGAGGTCAGAGATGGAGTGAGATACTGCATCCAGGAGCCCCTGGATTCCTACGTGCACCTCTAAAGTAATTTCTGTCTGTACCCAAAGATAGAACTTCTTGTTCCAGAGGTTTCCAGCTGTGGTTCTGATGGCTCCCTCATCCCGTCACCCCAGTGTCTACAACACTCTGGATGAAACTGCAGCCACTGAGCTGATCATCCTTGAAAAGGCAAGGAAGCCTCACCACATCTTCCCTGTTTTGCTGATCTCCTTCTGCCTTTCCCACACTGCATTCAAGATCCTTGATGTTTGCTCCATTCCAGATCTTGCTTCTCAAACATCTTCCTCTACTTCAAGAACTTCTGCTTCTCATGTCCCCTCCCCTCCTTCCACCTAATTTTTAAACCTCTGTTTTCACTTCCAACAACTGGCCAAAGCCCTTCTCAAGAGAGGCCAAAATCCTCAAGAGAACAGGTTTTTCATTATGTCTACAGGAAAACAGACTGATCTTTAATTCATCTCTATTGGCTACAAACCTTTTCCTGATTATTCCTTTTAGCCAGTTACAATACCTTATATCTGTGTTGCTATTTCCCTTCCTTCTGTGTCACATCTAATTTAAAATTGGTGTGACTCAGTTGAGGATTATAAAGCAAAAAAAAAAAAAATATTATCTAAGTCCCTCACTTTGCCCAGACCATTCTCACAGGCAAAGCAGCCCATGCACCATCCTGTATTAGCAATAACTTTTCTTTGTATTGCAAGAAAGATGACAAATGCTTCAGGACACAAGTAAAAATGGCAAAAACCATTCTGCTGACAAATCAACTATACACAGTGCAACTTGCTCAAATTGTCATATCAAAATTTGCTTTTTCTGAAAAGAAAAAGCTGTTGCTTTGCTTTGGCAAGGTGGTTCAAAAGTCCAGCTTAGCTCAGTTCCTTTGTGCAGAGGCAAGGGTAGTGAGTGGTTCATATCACTTATAGTTAATTCTACCATTTCTTTCAATATTCAGATATTGTATTTATTTCTTCAGCGCACACAGTCAGATCACTGCACTCTTTCTAATTAAGTTAGTTTCCTCTCTACAGTCCTTCAGTGTTATCCCAGGAACCAAAGACAGGGCCACAAAACCAAAAAGCCACCAGGGACTCAGATACTTAGAGAGTTGCCCAAATTTAAATTCGAATGGTACTAACAGGAAGGTAAGAATGTATGCAATTTCAGTTTTAGGCTTTATGTGCCCTCCAGTGTTGTTTTCTTTGATGGTTTTACCCTCGAGGCAGCTCTATAGGGCAGTGAGGATAAATTACCCCTAATTTAGGGGTGCAAGCCCAAAGCACATGGTTCACTCGAGGTGACACGTGGAGTCTGTGCCAGCCTTGGGATCTGGGAACTGATATTCCCCATCTTCCTCCAGGATCTGACCACCAGAACCAGCTCTCCTTAGTGCAGTAAGTTCTCCTTGGAAACACCATAGGGGATCCTTTTTAATGACATTGACAAGTTCAGGGGAAATGCTTGCATTACTACAGAGTAAAATACCAATCAAGGTGGGAGAAAAGCAGCCCCTTTGGGAGATACACTGAGGTTTCCAGGAGCAGGAATAGGATATTTAGCGTCACGTAAATTTCTAAATCTTGCCAAAAAGGAAGACATTTAGATAAGATCCAGACTTGTTGGCTTTTCCTACTTCAGCCCCTGAGTAAGGAAATTGCTGAGGTTTTCAAGACCGGAAGAAAACTCCACTATTTTTATATCACTTTTACTGAAAAAAAAAAAAAATGTTATGTATTTTGGAAGAGGAAAGAAGACGCTCTGATTCCAAAAAGTCAAGTCATTAATTCCTATATCCCAAGGCAATACCCCAATTCCTGTATCCTCTCACATGGAGGGTTACAAGGCCACCCATGAAGCCACTGGCAGTGCTGTATTTCCCATCCCCTTTGCTGGGGTTAACACCTTCTGCAAAGCACAATCAACTTTTAAGGCAAAAGATAAAATTTTAACAGTGCTCCTAATTACTGCCAACAGTGGCAGTTTCTGTGCTAGCCACGAGGGCCTTAGTGAGGGCCCATAAACTCCATTTCACTTGGGTCAGCCATCCATCAGGTGATAACTGCTGCTCCCTGCTACCCACCTGGACTGGCTGCAGAAAGAGATTATGGAATGGGTGGGTTGGAAGAGACATGAAAGATCATCCAGTTCCACCTCATTCCATGGGCAGGGACACCTTCCACTATCCAAAGTTGCTCCAAGCCCCGTCCAACATGGCCTGGAAAACTTTCAGCCCCATTTGAACCCTAAAATCTACAAGTGCAAGGAGGGGAGGCTGGGTTTGCCTTGATGGTCATGAAACCATAGAATGGTTTGGGTTGGAAAGAACCTTAAAGTCCATCTCATTCCACATCCTGCCATGGGCAGGGACACCTTCCACTATCCCAAGTTGCTCCAAGCCCCGTCCAACATGGCCTGGAAAACTTCCAGGGATGGGGCATTCTCTGGAGAGCCTGTGCCAGGGCCTCAGCACCCTTACAGAGCAGAAATTCTTCGCAAAGACAAGGACGGAGCTGCAATTGCCTTGTACTGCTTATTCTTACCACATACCACAACAGGAATGTTTGTCAGGTTATATGGCATCAGTCCTTGGTTAATTTTCATGGCAAGGACTTTGCTGTTGAGCATATTTTTTACATCACTGTCAAATGTATACTCGGTATGTCACTTGGATAAACTTTTCCAAAAAAATCCCCACTAGAACAGCAATGAATGGGATTTACAGCTTGAGCTTCCGAGCACCTTTACTGCACAAAAACTGTTTATTAGCACAAGTTTTCCCTTTGTATGTTGTGTTTACTTGTTTCCCAGCAGGGTCTGCTGATGTTAATGGACTCACAGCAGTGCATTCTACTTCTGTTATTACAGGTCTAATTCAGTCATTAACATTTCATTAATGGACTGGCCTCCTCGCTGTTTGCATGGCTGTCTAGATATTGATGAGCTTTCTAGTATAGAAAACTGGTATTTAAGGCAGACTCTTAAAGGTTTATTAAGATGCTCGTGAACCTTCATCGCATTCTGTCATTTATTTTAGCAGATAAAAGCCAAACCCTCAGATGAATTTGCATTGCAAAAGTTTTCAGCACCTGAATAGAAAATTAATTCCATGCGAATACCCCAAGGAGAGGAGGGGGGGAAACAAAAAAACAACCAAAAACCAAAACACAAAGATTCCACAGTTACATCACTTGGATACAAATCCTGGGTTCCTGCCTCAAAGCCAGCATGGCTCAGCACTGCCGAGGCCGCTGCGCTCTACCTTGGATTAAATTGCATTTCCGTGGGACACAAATTGATTCCTTGTTCCAAGGGGGTTCTGCAGCTCCACCAGCTCCCAATTTCAGACCCTGAGCTGGAGCTTCTAAACCTTCCCACCCCCCCCAATCCATCAGGAACAGCCTTACTGGTCCAGTGGAATTAATCAAACTGAGAGGCTGCTCAGAATGACGAGGCAGTGGCTTTGGGGACCTTTGATGTGATCACCAAAGAGGAAGATTTATCACGATTTTTAGACTTCAGTAACTGTCTGGCTTTATCAGCAGTGTGTTGGAATCCAAAAACAATCTTATAATAATACCTGTGTCCCAGTGGAAGGTAAATATCCTAAGGAAATTGCTCAAAGGAGTTATGAGGTGCTTCCTTTCACATCTCTGATTTTTCCCTGCTAAACTGTGTGTTTTCAGGCACCCCAGAGAATTAAAATACACTGCGTCGTATCATATGAGTGTCTAATGCAAGTACTTGGTGAAAATTACTAATTTGATGTCATAATTATGCTTGTAATATAAAATTATTAAGCACTGTCATATTGCACAGTAAATGGAGCTTATATTGGTGTAATAAAATGTATTTCAATTCCATTACAATAACTTTATCATAGTCTCTAATGGTACCCAGAGTTAACAAAAATAAGATGCAGCCAGGAAAAACACCCTTGAAGAGTACCCTATACTGCAATATTAGGTCACAACAGATATAATTTGTGAGCTTCTTTATGTGCCAGTTTACATTTATGAACACCTGCAACTTATGTTTTCCTGACAAAATGAGATGCTAAAAGTCGAGGTAAAATTAGAGGCCAGTAAACAAAATCCCCAGTGTAATTTCCCTTAATAAATTCTGCATTATCCATGCCTTTGACTTCAGCTTTATAAATGGAGCTATAAATATTATTGATCCCAAATTCATATTTTTTTAAGGATCTTCCTGGCTCAGTCAGGCAGGTCTATGCCAGGATGACACGAAAATAGATCTCTTATTATGAAATCTGAAGGTTATTATCTTGATAAATGTAGCAATGTTTGAGCAATCCAAGAGTGGGGGGCAACAAGGAAGGAGGGACACTCTTTTAATATTAATTTGTTCAAGTGTTTTTCTCCTCAGTAGAATTGTACCAGCACAGAATGTATGAGCTACTTATTTAATGAAGAAAAAGAAAAAAAAGAAAAAAAAGGAAAATAAAAAAGAAAACAAAAGAAAAAAAAAAAAAAGAATAATTATTACAAAAGATGCCAAATCCTCATCTCAACATTTTTCTTTTGTCTGTCAGGGTAAATAAAATGAAGAAACAAACCACAACTGGAGGGAGGGAAAAAAACCCAGTCAGCTAAAATGTCATGACTTGCTTCTCCGCAGGTGTCAACTTGACTTCACTGAAATGGCTCAAAACTTTGATTTTCTCATCAGGAAAAAATGTTTATTCCCCCTACCAGACCTAACAGATAAGAACACACTGTGTGTAACACTGCATATTTTGATCCTGTGTCTAACTGTTCTTGAGACACATGCTAAAAATATTTTGTGTGCTTTGCCTCAAATTGTTGTCATGAATTATTGAATTGAGCTGTTACTTTTTCATTAAACTGGCAGCCTTAATAATTTAAACACTGGTCTTTAGGAGACTTACTGTATACTGATGATCTTCATGGGAGGAAAGAGCACCTCCCAATTATTTTATATCTGTCTTGATTTTTTTTTTTTTTAATAGGGTTTTAATGCGTTGCATGACTTACCAGGCATTACTGGATGCCTGTATTATTGTAGCACACCAGACAACTTTTCTCTCCATTTGATTTGTCATTGAGAATTTAGCTCAGATTCTCCTGTAGCCAGGTTTTCCCAGTCATGGGAAACTCAGAGCTTCTGAATGTTCAGGTGCAGCTCATGGGCACAGGTTCAGTTCACCCCAGAAAATGAGGTAGGAAATCACCTTCAATGTTTTGTATGTCTCTGTGGCCCTACTCCATTGGATGGCAACCTTCTTGCACCTCAGCATTATCTGCTGCTCCAAAGGAACACCAAAATGTAAGGGAAGCGTGAAAAAGTTTTGAAGTTATAGCCTGATTAAATAAAAACCCCAACTTGCTTCTCAGCTAATATGAATTTTTTAAAAAGTGTGCATTCTGTGAGGCGACAGTCACTCTAAAATGAAGGTTTTGGAAAATTTGTCTGTGAATCTTTGCACTGGTGGCTTTACCAAGTCCCTTAACCTTTTGAACCTCCCTCAATCACTTACCTTGATGCAAAACATCAAGGCAAGAAGTGTTTTAAAGTACCCAGAACAAACTCTCAACTCCCACAGCCTTCCTGTGGTAGAATTAGAGGTGATAAAAATCAGAAATCCTGGGAGTCAGCTGATGTCTCTGATCCATGGTGATGTGCCACTTAAGTAACACCAATGCTCATCCTGCACAGCACAACAGCAACGAAGATTACAAATATTAAACTTCCAACACCACATAAAGTATGAATAATCTCCATCACTACAAATCTTTAAAATGCATCGTATTTCTTTCCCACACATGTCCTTGTAGCCTCATAAAGCAAACTGTTTCATTACATGGGCTTGTGTACATACATCACAAAACGTTAGCTACTGCTAAAAGTAAGAAAATACACTTTGACATTGGAGAACTATTTTCCTGCTCTCCTATGCCTCTGGATCTAAAGGCAGAGCTACTCAGCTGTTTAATCTGGCCTGAGTCCAGGACTGCATTTCGTGGTGAGATGCCAAGAGCAGCAATGCCACATGGAACAGGAGTTATCTTCTGCAAACTCACGGCGATCACCGGGCAATTTGTATTTGAACTGATAGAAAGAACAATCTGGTGCTGTTCTCTTGTCTGGTCAGGACTGATTTTCATTTGGGCAACTAAATTTTGTCTTATTAATCAGAAGATGTATGAGATGCTGTAATCACTTCATTACACAGCATTTGCCAACCCTTCCATGCCATGTCCATCCAAATTCCTGGCCCGGCCCTCCCTGAGCGTGTCTGCAGCCCTGAACTACAGCAGAGGCTCACAGATTGCAGAGGACAGACATTAAACCTGGTTTTAAGTCATACAGACAAACTGTTAAGTGTTGAAACCTAGATGTACATGAAAAAGAAACAGTTTCTGTCCATTTTTGCACTTTACCACTGGTCAAAACTGTCGAGGTGGGGAAGCCTGTTTGCTTTCTGTGAATCCAACTAAAGTAGCTGTATGTGATGCCCTTTTAATTGATCCCCAGTCCAGTCTGCTACCACTGTTCAGTTTATTGGCTTCCAAAAGTTTAGGTGTTACAAAATGCGTACATTCAAAGGGGTAAAATTAAGGGGCTTTCCTTGCTTACCCTCTAACATCTCCTCCNTGTACATTTAAAGGGGTAAAATTAAGAGGCTTTCCTTGTGTAGGAACAACTGCTTACCCTCTAACATCTCCTCCAACACTTGAAGAGGAGTAAAGAGTCCAGGAAAGGAATAATTTTCATTAAAGCATAGAACTCAATCAACATTCGGGTACCACAGGAAGAGAGAGAATAGAAACTAGGAAATAATGTTTATGTTCATTGCTATCATCTGATAGCTCAAAAAAAAAAAAAAATCCAACTCAAACCACATGGATGCAAATAACCAACAAACAATTGAAGAGTCATATAAGGAAATTTTATCTCACCTGCAGCATCTCTTCTCTTTTCCTCCTGAAGCTGATTCCATTTCGATATGATTTTGAATTTGCTAGAAATATTCAATTTGTTTATCATAGGCAATATAATCTCTTCTTAATACAAAGATGTTGAAGTACCTCCTGGTGCTATAGGAACAACCTATGAGCAAACATTTCTCTGTTCTGTAACATCTCCTGGATAAAAATGGGCTTTAAAACCCATTTCCTGGCACTGGAGGGTTTAAATAGCTGTCAGGATGGGGCACACCTGTCACACCAGGTGAGCTGGGGTAATTTTGGTGTGTCTCAACACCCCTTGTCAGGGGCAGCTAGGGGAGGGGTGCACATGTGCCACGTGCAGGAGGCAACCAGGAGAGGATGGAGAAAGCCCTGCCCCTGAGAAGGCTTTGCCATGCATGTCTCACATGGGACAGGCAGCCAGCAGGAGAACACCAAGGACACTGTGTGCTCTGGACAGCTTCTCCAATTGGATGGAAAAAGTTCTCCAGTGATGGATTGCAGTGCAAGCTTGGGCCAGGCTGATGCTCTCCTGCCAGCAGGGCAGACTTTGGGGGGGGCTGGGGGTATAGAAGTAACTGTGACACAAGATATGGGGATTTGGGGGTCTTCTGGTTTTGCTTTGGCTCTAGCCAGAGGGGCTTTTGGGTCTTGTCCTTTCTGTACTGCCACTCCTCGCTCGCCCTCTGGCTGGGCACCAGGCTGGACACCTCAGCCCTCAGAGCCTCGTGTGCAGCCCATGTCCTGCCCTGCTCCTCTCCTGTCCTCCCTCCCTGTATTCCTTCCACCTCCTCTGTCTTCTCTACCCTTCCTCAGCAGCAGGACAACTCCCTTTTCCATCCCGCTGCGATGTTGTCTCGTTTGACTTAATTTCACCCTGGACTATCTTTTATAAAACAGCTCCTGGCAGCACCCCTGACTCCTTGCCCAAAAATGATTATTCCACGACACAAAATGATGAGTTTAAGCAGTAATAACCAACATACAAGGAGGCTTCACAAGCAGCAGATGCAGGAGTGATTGACAGACTGGCTTCTTGCAGCAAGGTCTAGGTGGAAAATAATAAATTTCATGATGATGTGTGTTTCCACATTCCACATATCTTCCAGCTCTCACACTCAGGGAAATCATTTTCATCTGTGCAGAGATGACACAAACATAAGTGTCCTGGCTTGGTATCATCCTGTGAAGCTTTGGATGAAGAGGGAAACGTGGGAAAGATGTAGGGCTGCAGAAGAGACTCGTTAGGGAAATTCACAGTGGCACATCAGAGTTGTCCACTCCTGTTGTCATAAAAATTCTTGCAGTAAGAAAGAAGCAATCAGAGAAAAACTGCATTTGGTGGGTAATTGTATGCANTCAGTAAGAAAGAAATAATCAGAACAAATCTAAAGAGATGTCTTAGCATTTGGTGGGTAATTGTATGCAACCTTCTAGAGACCATAAAACAAAAATCAACCAAAATGGAAAGGAAGTCCTGATTGGTTCAGATTATGTTAAAGGTGTTGAATGTTTTTTTCCTAGTGAAAGAGTTGAAACTTGGAGAGATGTGTGAGAGGAGACAGAAGAAGACACTGGAAATGTAAAATGAGCATCAAGCAGACAACCTTCCAGTCTGCACCATCATCTTCCATGAGTTCCACCAGTGCTGGCTCTGAGCCTGGACTGTTCACTTTTGAAAAGCTTTTCTTCATTGTTTTAATGAAAATTCACCATGGTTCTAATGGAAAAAAAAAACTCTCTTAAACAGACCTTTAACAAGAAATATAGGAGGGAGGGAGGACTCATTAAGTGTGAAGTTTGACAAGTATTAGTGAAACAAAAGACCCCAGCACACAAGTTTAAATACCAGATAACTCTGTCACCCTCTGATTGCCAGGAGGAGTTAAAATTCAGGTCTCCTGTCTGGAAAAAGTATTACAGGAACATATTCTGAACTTTGCACAGTTCATTTTTAGTTACGAATTAGATCCATCATGAGATTTATTGAGATGCCTCATGTTTAATAAAATACTCATAACGGTTTGTGATATTTCACAGGATAAATAACAGGATTGTTAACTGTGTTTGTATAGCAGGTCTCAGGATAATAAATGGTTCATTCAATAATGAACTGACAACAAGTTATTCAGGTTATAAAAATACGGGAGATAAGAGTCAAAATAACAAAACTCAAAGGATCAGACATTCAGACAACACTGGAGTCCAAGACCAGGTTGCCCCTTCATTTAAATTCTGAAACCATTTGAAATAAAAGGGTGGAAATTTCCACATAAAGCATTTTCCAAGCCAAATCCACAACAGGAAAGTGGTGACAACTGTTCTTCTTTTTTTTTTTTTTTTTTTTTTTCAGACAAAG
>VWYO01025081.1:15090-32307 GCA_013400275.1 Rhadina sibilatrix
TTTCCAGCACAGCCCAAGACATCTCAATCTTCCCATGTTATTCAAATCTAATAAAAGATTAATATCCTTTTAGAATAAAATAATATAAAAGTATCTGAAGATAAACACATAAAAATTATTCATCCTGTCTCTGCCCCTCAAAGAACACATGAGCAGAGAAAGTTCAATACATTTTTAAAAAATACATTCTTTAGAAAATATGAACAAGTGAAGACTCTCTGAGTATATTTGACTTCTAAATAGATTGCTTTCTTTTTTGGAATTGCTGAGAAGGCAGACACTCAGTGAGGTCAATGAGACTTACTGATTGCACAGTGTTACGGAAAATTAGGCTACTTATTTGGGAACTAAATATGGATGTTAAGAGCATTCAGTGAAGTCACACTTTTGAGCATTTTGGAGCTGGCCTACATTTTTAAAGAAAACTTTGAGACTTTGAGCAATAACTTTTTGGAAGAACCAGATATTTATGATGTCCTTCGTAGCAATTAAAGGCAATTCACAGAACTGAAAAGATGATTTGGGCAGGGTGGAGAGGGAGGTGGCTTCAATTCCTGTAAGGAGACATCAATTTGCAATCAACTCAACTTAATTAGGGTGCTCCCAATTCTTACCAGTTTTGACTCTGAGATATTTAAAGGCTGAGGAGAGGGTCCTCAGGATGGTATTTGATTCCCACCTAATAGGATAGATAAAAAATGATGGAGAACAGATAACTTAAAGAGGAGGCACAAAGGAAATGGCAGAAAAAAACACTTTCTGTTATTAGTGTGATTATTCAAATCCAAACACTCTCCAAAAGTCATTCCCATCTATTTTTTCCAAGCCAGTTTATCTCCAAAATTTGTCCATCAAGTGTCAGCAAGAAGCTGAGATGTTCATGTTTGTTTCATTCTTTGATATTCACAACAATGAAATGACCAAATAATAAAAATTTCCCTCCCCCCCCCCCAAAAAAAAAAAAAAGAAAAAGAAAAATGAATGTTTGAAATGGCCATTTCAAACTAGAACAACTGCTATTGCTATCAATTTAAGTAATCACTTTCCCAGCTGACAGATGCAAAGCTCTCCCTTCAGATAATGACTTTTCCAGCTGACGAGAGTCAGGGAACAGGAAGTGTATGTGGGGATAAGTGTTTGGGAATTAGAGGACAGCCAAAGTTTGTGGCTACCTGTATTATCTGCAGGAGGTTATTTTACTTCTACTGGCACATTTTTATCTGAAATCAGCATAAATTAATCTTTAAAAATATGTTTAGTGCAGCAGGATACTTTTTTTACAGTGCTAGGCAATTTAAAAAAATTTTTTGTTGTTCTTTTCTGCTTGAGATTAAACTCATTCCATAAGGCAGGAGCTGCAGTTTTCACCAGAGCTGTCGCTGGGCAAGGTGAAAATGGTACATGGTGTTTGTTTCTGTCTGCACTCCAGCCAAACCTGTTCCCTGATTTCCAGCAGGGTTGGAAATGCAAATGCCTGCTGGCTAAAGTAAATAAGAATCTTTTTTGAGACATGTCCCAAGTCAAGAACTGGCAAACTGAGCTGTATTCATACCCTTCACTGTCCTGTGGAGCATTAAGGAGGTTACTCCCTGTTTGCAAAAGGAGAACCTCAAGACTTATCCAACACTTGGGGCATTTTTGAAAGCCCTAAATCATTAGTGCTGTCAGATGTGGCTCAAAAGATGCAAATAATCAGCCAGTTCCTAAATGATAGTTGATCTCTCAGAGACCATGTAGAGTGACCTGTCCAAAATGGGGGGGTCTTACTCACCTGGCCATGCCAGAGAGGACACACCAGGTCCGTGTCCATGTGAGGGAAGAATGTGTTCAATTCTCTGTGCAGCAGGAAAGGAGAGGCCACGTTAAACCTCTCCCTGGAGCTGTCAGGAGAAAACCACTGAAAATCTGATGGCAGTTTCATGGCCCAGCTTTTTCCTGTAGACCAACATGTCAGACACCACTAAGTTGCCCTAAAATAGCAGAACCCCCATTCTACATTAAAATAACTCTGCTGGGCTGATCATCATAAAAAGTTATAACCCAACATCAAATTTTAGCTTTTACCAGGAGAGGGAAGGCTGAGGAACTTTGGCTGCAAGTCTGTAAAAGGATCACCATAAGCCAGCACATATGACTGTCAACTGATATGAAATGAAACACTCCTATTCATGATGACAGACTGAAATTTTTATTGGATTTGACCAAATCAGAAGCAAATACTGTTGGGGTTTTAATCCTGTGTTCCCTATTCTGCTATATTAATATTGTTAAAAAAAAAAAAAAAAAAAACAAAACCAAAAAAAACAAACAAACAAACAAAAAACCACAACCCAAACAGCAAACAAAAAGCCCCACCAATTTTATAAAGAAATAAAAAAATAAAATTATTGAGCATGTGTATGATACCCCAAAATTACAAGAGCAGTTATCAGTTTTTCAATTTAACTCTTGCCTTATTATGTCTGTTTCTATTTCTTATCTCCCAATAAAATTTGCTTTCTCAAGTTAAACTTCCCACAGTCATAATAATAAATGGAACATGAGGCTTGAACTGGGTGTCTCTGTTTCTTCTCTTCTACTTTCACTGGAGGTATCAAGCAGGGTACATGAGAAAAGTAACACAACACAGAGCATGGGATGGAAATGAACTATTAAAGTCATGATAAGAACTAGAGAGAGAGACTCTGGAATATGTGTGGAGTGAAATATGACCTCTTGAAAGAGTACATGTGAAGAAAAAGGCAGTGTGCAAAAGTAGCAGCATTACATGTTCATACTCCATGCTCCTTTCTTGTGAGACTCTGCCACATCTCACACCAAAGTTTTCCTTCTATTTGCATATCTTAAAAATAGGGGTTTTTTTACAAAAATAGGGTCTTTTATTAATAATAGCAAGGAGAAAGGAGAAGTGATGGTGGCAAAATACAGAGTTTTACATATGAAAAGAGGAATGCAAAATGGAAAAGGAGGTGGAGATGCTCCCTGGAGGTGCTCAAGGAATGACTGGACGTGGCACTCAGTGCTCTGGTGGGGATCTCTCACAGCTTGGACTTGAAGACCTTGAAGGTCTTTCCCAACCTTAATGATTCTGTGATTCTGCAAAAGAGCAACCCTGGCTTTCCACAGAATCTTCCAAACATGGAAAATCTATTTCCTCATTAAACAAAATTCCTTCTTGAAGCGTGAGGGAGGTCTCACAGCACACACTGATGACAGGCAAAGCAATCCAAAGCTCCACATATTGTTTTATTTACTTTTTTAAAAATTAAACTCCGTTGCAAAGCCGCTTTGGCCTCACACCCATGGCATCACACTCTATTACTTCCCTTTGAAACGCATCTAGTAAACTTAAAGAGCCTCTCTCTCCAAAAGCAGAGGCCATACAAATACTTAAGGGGTTAATAAACTCTTCCAGTATACCAAAAATCACAAGTTTTATACCTCAAGCCTGAACAGTTGGAGCTCCTAGGAGAGGAGTAATAGCACTGCAGTAATGTTAAGGTTTGATTTAGGTTTCTCCATGGGCAGGATGAAGTGTGCCTTACTCCTCAGGTGTGAGACTTGGCCACTCTGCCTTTTGCAATATATTATCCCAGCACTGTCAGAAAACGCTCGGCAGCGCCAGTTCTTACTAAACTGGGTGTGTTATAAATCCAGGGGAAGGAGGGGATTTCTTATGCCAACAATGCTTCCCAACCTTTACCTTATTACCACACTTCTTGGCTGCCCCGAGATAAAAAAATCTTTTAAACCCCTTCTTTCTTTTTTTTTACTTTTTTTTTTTGTTTTGTTTTTACTGCTTGTGTGTGAAATCTCAGATAACGGAGCCAAACGCAGGGAAAGTTCAGGGCGGTTTTACGACCCTGTTTTATCAAAAATTTTGATCTCCAAAGCCCGAACGCACAAATCCCTGGCGGTGGGATGAGGTCAGTGGGACCACACCCATTCCCTCGACAGGACTTCCTTCTCCTTCAAGTGGACAATTTTACGTGGGCTCCAGAAATATGCCCTGAATGAGGAGAAGCACTTGCCCCTGGATCGAGAGCGGCGCCAAGTAAATCAGGAATTCTCTACGTGGCAGATTTCAGCTCCGTGTGTGCTTGAGACACATTATCTGCGAGTTCTGGAGGTGAAGTCCCTCTTTAATGAAATTCAGCTGAGCAGGAATAGCCTAGAAACACCAGCAGGAACGCCGAGGGAGAATGACAAGACAGGTTTGGCACAGAGGGATGCATGAAACAAAATAACCACAGCGAAGATTTCCAGAGGGGGAAAAAAAAAAACATGTCGATTGTCTTGTAAGAGGGAAAGTGTGTGACACGAGGAACGGGGAGGAATGGCAAACACATGTCAAGAAGCACATTTTATTTACCTTTCATTAGCATGTCTTCCTAGGAGAAGGTTAAATACTCCAGGAGAGGGATGGGATTTTTCTTGTGTTAACTAATCCAGACAAAAGTGAACGGAGATTTGCTTTCTTCAGCATTCATTGATATTAATTGCTTTATTGAACTAGCTGTGGGAACATGGATTTCCCAATGCCAGCATAAAGGATCATTATTTATAAGCTAACTGATTCCACAAATTCTACACTTAGCTCAACATTTCCTTTGGAAACGCTCTAAGAATCTTTTAAAAAATCATTATATTTCATACTTTACGCTAAGGCACACCAGCTAAACGATACAGGTTTTCCAGGAGAAGAAAAACAACTTTTTAAGGCTCACATAACAGATCCCAAATAAGCTCTGAAATGCTGCATATCATTACATTTTCCCTCCCTTTAGTTTTCACTCTCTCCCTTTTCCCCTGACTTACAGGTGTCCTTAGTTACAGCCATCAGCAAAAACAAAACACACATGCAGGCTATAAATCTGTATTTGTGTACTAATTCATAAGAGTAAAATATCTTCAGTTGCTCTTTCCAATTTCCTTTCCCTGTTCAATTCATAGTTGTGCTGCAGTATATTGGGCTTAAGCTTTCAGGAACTTTACTTTGTCCCAAAAGGTTGATTAGACGGAGACCTGAAAATGTGGATTCTGGCTTCAAGGGGAGCTATTTGGCAGCAGAGAATGAAAAAAGCACAATAAAAGCAACTAAATAAACACTGAAACCTTTTCAAAGCACTAAGTTGTCACTGTAACCCTTTGGAGATAGGTATGGATGGCTCAGTCCATCAGAGTTCATGCAAAAAATACACCAAGAAGTTGATAAATTTGAAAGAGAAGCCAAGAATGAATGTTAAGTTCTTTTGTTCCAATATATCCTAACAATGCTTTCAGCATTGCTGCAGTTAAGCTCAACTATGCAGTTCAAAGACCAATTTTGGGGCTTTATGTGCTGGTTTAAATCATAGCTGAGCTAAACATGGTATGCAAATTGCAGAGTGATAAATGTTTGTTTTACTTATAGTCCTTCCTCTTTATATCACAGTCAGAATCCTTCACCAAAGCCCCCAAAAGCAATCACTTTTGGCATAGTTTAGATGCCAGATTTGCAAGCTACAAAGGAAGAACAAGGATATACTTTATAGTTACAATCATTCTTTCTCTGTCAGAGAGAAAGAAAAAACACTTTAAATGGCCTCAAAAGAAGCAAAGTGTTCTTGGAGAAGACACACTTGACTAGAAAAATCATATTATTGCACAGAATTAGGTCAAAGCAGACCCAAAGATGAGGAAACTTTTTGCCTGGGACAAGCAAAATTTCAGGATGCCAAACTTACACTTAAGGATCCTTGGCCAGGTGAGACACTTCTAGGTTTGCCTTATTAATGCAAAAAGGATTATTAAAAACAGATATTTAATAGATATATTATTGACAATCTGTCATGATTCCCTCATGATGATGTTCATAACCAAAGCCTGGACATGATAAACCTTGGCTAAAAGAGGTTGGCTCCAAAGCTCTTCAGCAGAATAAAGTGAACAAAAAGTGAAGACAAACATTTCCATTCTTAACCAAAGTGTCCATTGAGTTCTAAGGGACCAGTTGGAATTTCTGAACTTTTCAGTTTTCAGCACCTTCAGAAGGAAGAACTTGTCCACATAGGACAACTAGGACTTGATATGTGACACATTGATTACCAGAACTTGAGAGAGGAAAAAAAAAAAGAGCTTGGAGGGCTTTTAGTCAGAAGAGGATCCTGTAGACACAAAGCAAAGCACCAAGAGCACCAAAATCTCAGATTTTCTTATCAAGACATTTCATGTTAGACTATTACCACAAAGGAAAGGAAGCACTTAGGATTCTCCTCTGTGTCATTTCCAAGACAGCATTTTTTAGCTCTTTCCTGTGTTCCCATCGCTGTTCCCTTTGCAGAGCATTTCAAGGTTTCGGAATCCATTAAATTGAATATTTAATTGAGTGTGCGTTGCCAATACATGGCTTATTTTGGTATTATTTGTGTGTACATGTGCAAGTGTGCACATAACACACTGAAAACTTGGAAAGGCACCCAAGGTGGAACTGGTCACACTTTGTGTTCAGCTGAAGTGTTCAAAGGAAAACCTAAAAAAAAAAAAAAAAGAAATAAAAAAAAATCTTTACATCTTTTACTCGAATTGGGCTGGCATGGAAAATCGCGTTCATATTGTACTCATTTGTGGTCTGCTTCTCAGGAATTTTAACAGATGACAATTCAAAGATAAATTTGCTTTAAAAATAAATGATGAAAAATAACTGGCTTCCCGGCTCTTATTTCATAATCTCAAAAGTATGTTCAGATTTATATAATTAAAGTAGAAAATAGAAGTCTAAAAATGAAACCCGGTTTCGCAGTAGAGCAGCCGGCATTAATGGGATTCTTCTTCCAATTTGTTTCCTGCTGTAGCACCAAACTCCACCACAAGTGGGGAAAACGTGGAATTCTGACCTGTTGTGATTGATGCCAAGGCCCACTAAAACACAGACATGCTCATAGCTGGGCATGTGCTTTACTGAGCTAAATCTCAAAGCTAGGACACTTAGGAACAATTTCTTTTCCACCTATTTAATGAATTATGGCTTTTAGCACTCATTCTCCTTCCATAATTGAAATTTTAAAAAAACGAGACTAATTTTCTTTCCTTACAAAGCAATGATTTGGAAGCTGACAGTGTTACTCTGTAACCCAAAAAATAGTAAAAAAAAAAAAGGGCCCAAACAGCTCAAATATGATCCTGAGGGAGGTGCAGAGCCTCAGGTCTGGCTGCAACCTTACAATCAGCTGTATCCCTGTCTCTGGAGGTAGCAAATTGCCTTGCTGGATGTGGAACTGAGCGTAATCCAGCTCTGGAGTTCCCCAGCACAGGAGGGACATGGAGCTGCTGGAACACCCAGAGGAGGCAGCAGGATGAGCAGAGGGATGGAGCAGCTCTGCTGGGAGGAAAGGCTGGCAGAGCTGGGATTGTTCAGCCTGGGAAAGTGAAGCTTTGGACATCATTGTGGTCTTCCAGGACCTGAAAGGATCCTGCAAGAAAGGTGGGGAGAGACAATTTAGAAGGAGCTGGAGGGTCAGGAAAGGGGCAATGGTTTCAAACTGAAAAAGAGTAGGTTTAGACTGGGAATTAGGACAAAATTCTACCCTATGAAGGTGGTGAGGCCCTGGAGCAGGGTGCACAGAGAAGCTGTGGCTGCCCCTGGATCCCTGGGAGTCTCCAAGGTGAGATTGGATCAACCTGGGATAGTGGAAGGTGTCCCTGCCTTAGTATGACATGAGTTAAAAGGTGTCTTCCAACACCTTCCATTCCAAAATCATTCCATGATTCTATGTTAATAGCTACAAAATTCAGGGGTGTCCCAAGAAATTTTAAAGATTCCAAATAAATGAGAAAGTGAAATAGCAAATACAACAAGAGATCAGTTTGCAGAACCAATAGATCTGTGGCTAAGTAGGGCTTGTTACTCCTCTGAGTAATATTCCCATAATGAAACTCACACCTGAAAGGGAAAAAAAAGCAAATGGAGAATCACTGAAAGAAAAACCACAGTCAAATTTCACCCTGGATAGGCCTCAACTCAAATCTAAAGTTACTCATTCAGCCTCTGCACTTTCACCAACTCTGTGGTGTTTGAGTGAAACACAAATTCTATATGATATGGATTTGGAAAATCAATGGCTTGTGTTAATAGAGATGTGGAAGCAAACAACAATTTTGTGAGCTAAAACCAGCAGAAATAAAGTTGCTTATGCTTCTCTACCAATTTAGATTTTCAGGCTTCCAAATCAATTCAATTAAAATTTCAGTGACGTTCTCATCCATGGGATTGCCTCTTTCTCCTTCTCTGTAGGACCTGTGTAAACCCTGGGTGCTGACCCTCCCTTTCTGCCTATCCTCACAGCCTTTTTCAGCTTCACCTTCAGAGTACTGCACCTCTAGCTCTTTATTTTCCATTGTTTCTTCAGGAATGCCACCTCTCAGGTGACATCCATTCCCTCCCTGCCATTCCTTCTCTCATCCATACTAACATCACTTCTGCTCCAAGGCCATTTTTTCCCCCATTTTTCCGTATCTGTGACTTCCAGGGTGGCAGAAAGAAATCAGCTTCCCTGAGAGATGAACATGTATTCATTTATTGGCACATATCTTAAAATAATTGAGACCAGTTAAAATGAATAGAAATCTTGATACATGACGTGAATATAACGTGATTGACTGGATGATCTACAAATCTAAGTGGCCACTCATTCCTTGTCATGTTCAATATTGTGTTTAGTTGTTTTTTTTTCCCAAATTATTTGAGTCAGGTTCCCTGTCTTCATGTGTGTTTTTGGAGGTTTTACTGCAATAGGATTCTGACATAAATTATAGTCTTGGGATCGCCAGCAATTTTGCTAATAAAAACAACAATAATAAAGCAAAACAATTCCTTGTGGTAGGCTAATCTTTTAAGCTGTAAAAGCCTGGATTGATTTCCGAGGACTATCTCATCTCTTGTGGATGAGAAGGATTGAACAGATTTCTGGACACCAAAAGTAAGAACTGAAATTGAAAACTCCTCATCCACTCTCCGAGCAGAGTGGAATTCCAGTACATGGAATCACCAGATGGTGTGGGTTAGAAGGGGCCTAAAAGGTCATCTACTCCCCCTACAATCAACAGGGACACCTTCCACTGTCCCAGGCTGCTCCAAGCCCTGTCCAGCCTGGCCTTGGACACTGCCAGGGATCCAGGGGCAGCCACAGCTTCTCTGGGTGATTTGTGCCCTCAAAGGGAAGCATTCCTTCCCAATATCCCATTCATCCCTCTCAGTTTTTCCTCAGTAGAAGTGTTTCAGCCCTCTAATCATCTCCTTGCAACCCTCTCCAGCAGATCCATGTCTTTCTTGTGCTGAGGACCCCAGAGCTGGACACAGCAGAACATTAAATTGTAGTATTAAAATTCAAAATGCCATGTCAAATTGGAGAAAAGACTTAAAATTCCCGTTTAATTAAAGAAGGGAAAACACACCTTTTATGGTTAGTTAGGAATTACCAGGGTGTTAATGCAGAACTGGGGATGTTCTGTTAAGGCAACAGCACTGTAGGACAGTTTCAAAAATCAGAATCCTAAATGTTATGATACTGTAGAAAAAAGATGCAAAACACCTCAGGAAGCCTATGGATACAACTGCAAAAAATATGGAATATCCTTCTGCATTCCTTAGTCTTGATAATACTGGATCCAACCATAGTGTCATAAACAGTTATTAAATACTCAGGTCAAAAAAGGTGTGGACAGATTGGAGACAGACTAAAAGAGAAGATTGGGAATGATAAATATCTAGAAAATCAGAATTTCAAGGGAAAAAATAAAAGGAAGAGAATTAGAATTGTTTGCTCTATAAAAGAAGAGTCTGGGGTAAAATACAAAAGGAGTAAATTGCAAACCAAAAACAACAACAAAAAACACAAACAAACAACAACCCTCTGGCTATTTTCTTTGGTGAAATTTCAGGGAAAAATAAAAAAGTAAGTATTTGGTTGTATGGAAAAGATCCCTCGTAAATGAGAAACATTTTGTGCAATTTCATTAGGATTTACACCCTTTAATGTGAGATAGACTTAAAATCTATTTTTAACCAAAGAATCTTATTAAAGTAAGAAGATTGCCTGGTTTACTACTTGTAGTTGTTTCAAGCAGTGGTGGCTGATGATGCTCTTTATAAACAATAGGGAATAAATTTAAACAAGCTAAAAGATGTTTAATGTAAAAAAACTGCAGCTTGAGAAAAAATATGTTGTTGTGGATTGCATATTTTACATGCAATTTATGCTGCAGTTTCTCTTCATTAACCACATCTCGCAGATTTTTCAAAGCACCAGCATGAATATTATTAACATGTGTTAAAAATGTGTTTAAAATAATGTATAAAGCTCTGTGTTTAAAGCAAAACTTTAGGTATAATGAACAAGGGTGTCTGTATTTTATATATTGGTTTGTGTGCGTGTGTGATATACAACCCAGAATTTGTGTGCACAAATGCACATATATATTGCTCGTGTTTTAATTAAACTGAACTAGACCTTAACAAGAACATCTAATTCATAATTCTCTCATTCTCTTCTAGAGATTCTTATTAGTTAAAGCAGTTATAATCCATTCTGGAGTATGACATATAGAAATTGCCAGCATCTCCTTTTCCTGTATTCCTTTCCTTACCATTCCTTTCCTTTTACTAGAGGAATCTCAGGGAATAACTTGTAGCTTTCAGTTTTCATCTGCACTACATGCCTTTTGTATCCTTCTTCCAAAATTGTTTTTGGTAGGCTGGTGTTGATAGAAATCATCAATGATGGCAGACACAGGTCTTAAAAAATGACAAAACCTCAGAATCTGAAGTCTGGGCAACCAACAATACCTTTCATTTCTGGTCTTCACTTCATGCTTAATGCTGAGGCTGTCAGGGGTGAAGCCTCAGAAGGATTTTGGTTTAAGCAATCCTGGCTGATTCTTCAAGCCAAGAATATGTCCTGCTGCCTGGACAATGCTGAATAGAGGAGAGCATTGCCAGTGGATTCATGCTGTGCCAGAGTGACTGGAGTCAACATAGGTTTGAGGGAATCAGAAGTATTCATTGGCCCTATGAACATTATTATAAATTAGAATTTAATTCAGCGGGTTTGTGCCTCAAAGTGCTCAGGTAATTCACCCAAACAAGAGGGTTTGTTAGTGCCCACTGGGACATGGGACATGATTTAGAGACGTGACAAGACTCTTTGCACCAAGATTTCCATGCCACACGTTGTGGTTGCCTCCTGCACTTGTGCTTGCTCCCTCAGCATGCATGGAGAAGATGTGATCTGAGCCTCCCGAGCTTTTTGTCATATCCAAATATATTTCACTGCCAAAGAAGAGATGTAACCAAAGCTCCCACCAAATCACAAGCACCTCAGATACATTTATCTTCCCCCACCTTGTTCAAGAACCTCGGGTATCTTTGCTTCTGGTAAATGTTACTTCTGTAGTTGTGTGGTTTTGCCCTTTGCATCAGGCCGTGTTAACCAACAAGAAGATAACAGCTAAAAATAGTGAGTTTTAGCTCTCCTCTACCAGCAGGCAAGCAAGTCTCTGAGGTTGATATGCAACCCCAAATTCTCAGACTAAAAGTTGAGGCAGCCTTTCCCCGGGGAAAAGCTAACTTCATTTCTAAAACACATTTGATTTCCTTTTTCTAATTTCTCCGTAGCCTTTTTACACTGCTGCGTGCTTTAATTTTGCTTTCAGTCAGAAGTTTAAAAACTTTAGCTTCTAATAACTGGAAAAAAATGGTTATTTAAAGATAACTGCAACTTGCTTAACATGCCAGACTATCATATGCTGGCTGCTTTGAAGCTGCAAATTAATGACGAGCAGGAACAGTGACTATCTTTCAGAGGAAACTGACCTCTTTCTAATGGCTCATCGCTAATGTCATCTGTCTGCTGCATCTCATTATGGGAATTTCACGGAGTAAGAAAGTATCTTAAGGCTGTGCACAAATAAAAAGGACCTTCTAGTATTGAGCACTTCGAAAATTTTTGATCTCTCAAAATACCTTCCTTAGATACTGGTTTCCCCTTTTGTGCATGGCACGCTGCTTATGTCATCTATTCTCTGTGACTAATTATGTTAATTTTGTGCCATAAAAGTAACTGAAGGCTGTTAAGGAATAAAAGCTTTTGAGTGGCCTTATTTCATAAACACCCCTTTTGAACAAGGCGCATTTAGTCATATTTGCAGTAACAGAAAGAGTCTTGTGCTAAAAATACAACAAAGGCTCTTGAATATGGCCATTTATTCCTACTTTATTAGGTAATTTATGAAAAGTATGAAGGGAAGCCTTTTTGTTACTATAATTTGCATAAAGCTGGTGCCCCATTAATGAGATAACTTCCTGCCTTTTGTGTACCACCAGCTGGAAATAGAAATATAGGAACTTTTCTGTCTCCCAATTACTTAACCTGCTGAGTTCAGAGTTGGAGAGTAAACAGGATTCATATCAGTCAAAGAAGTTGGTTTCTGCTGCTCTATCTAAAATATTTTTATTTAATTAAGGAGCCAGTGAAAGTGAAACATTAAAAATACACTAAAAGCCCATCAGCTCCACGAGACCAAGGCTTCAGACCTGTGCTTTGATTCTGCACCTGCCTTTTTGTGCTGCCAGTCACAATTAGTTTTGCTCCAGAATAGATCCATCACAAATCAAGGCAGACAAATCAAAACCCGACAGTTTGAAGGGCTGCGGGTGCCAAAGGATGCAGATGGGTTCTAGACATCATTTAAAAATCACCTAGAAACTCGATTGGCATCCAAGGCCCAGACACTCTTGGAAATCCCACTGATTGCCTCTGGTGTTAATACTTTAGATATTGTGATTTCAGTAGAAAACTCCCTGCTCCAGGAGGAACAACCGAGCCTCTCCCAATGAGAAGAAAATTCCTCCTCTACACCACTGATTCGTGTGCCAAAAGTCCAATCTGCCCTTGGATTGGCTCGTATGGAGCAGTAATTCTTGTCACTCTGCTTAGAAACAGAGGTATTCACATTAGCATTTTTTTTTCATCAGTTTTCCAAGTTAATAGCATCATTTTGACTGCTGAATTAAAGGTATTGTTTATCAATTGTAGCATTTATACATGAGGTGATAGCTTAGCCATAAAATCAATGGACCAGCTCCCCTATTTAGATATTTTTACACTGTTTACTGTCTCCGAATTTATTTCAAGTGGCTTAATTATAATTAGGATAATGACAACTCCTTAAAAGTGTGCTGAAACGTAGGCGGGATACAAAAACAACTCTATGTATACAAAAGGAGTTTAAATTTCAGCTGCACAGCCTTTGTGTGGTTTGAGGTCAGTTTGTTGGAGCATTAAAAATTGTTCAGTGGTCAAATTGCTTGATTAGCCCTACCTGCCTAATTTGTTAAATCTGAGTAAAAGGCTTCTTTTGATGTGGAATAGAGCAGTGTGACAGGTTTGTGCCCACTCCTTGGTTGTACTTTGGGGATTCCCTGCCTTCCCATGGCAGGAAAGCTGCTCTCATCACCAACCATCCAGCTCTAAAGGAGGAAAAGGCAATCAAAATCACCTTTCAGACAATCGAATGGATTCAGTCCCAGTTTAAAGAGTCCTTTGACACTCCCCTGTATATCTAAACAAATCACTGCAAGCCCACATATCACCTCATCTAGTTAAAATATGGATATATTTAGAGTAGCTGCAATAGAGTTCCCACTGTCATTTTAACTATGAGCTAAACCACGACTGCTGACAGGCTAAAGGTTGTCACAGTCAAGGTCCTAATTACCCTACAAATTGCAGCCTGATGATAAGATCCATCTCCTCTTGCTTGAGGCACTGGGCTGGGGAGGAAAGTCTCCAGACTGGGGAGGAAAGTCTGCACGGGCTCCTTTCAGGGGCAGCAGAGACACAAAGACACCTCCAGACTGGGATTCAGAGCTCCGAATGGGCTGGTTCAGTCCCCATTTAGAAGCCTTGAGTACAGGCTTAGAAGGTATGAGCTGAGAATCCAATTATTTTTAGCCCAGCTTGCACTTAAAACAATGGTTTAAATTGTGTCCGAAGGGCTGTCTGAATTTGAATCCTTAAGTAGCTAATAATCACCCAATTTGCTGCACCAGTGCTGTGCTTCTACCTGTGGCAACCAATGAAGCCCACATTTTTTCCCAAGCAGGTTTCTGTCAGGTTTTTCTCTGACACATTAGTGACACTGGTTGTTTTGTGCTGCCGATTTGGTGCTAGAACGGGCTACTTTGCTAAAAGACTACATTAAAAATGCATTTAAAGAGCCTGATAAAGACTTGGGAGAAGATGAAGAGTTATAATTCCCAGTATAGGACACTTGCTGGATTAATATGGTTGTGGTGCAGCAGCGCAGGCAGGCTGGGAGCATTTAGAGATGTCAACAATGTTGATTTTTCTCTTGTGTGTGAAATATTTTCAAGAAGAGAAACCCTGGTCTGCTGCAGAGAAACCCATGGCACCAACCTTGTGTCTTCAGGAGGAGGAATTTCATGGAGACCTCTGGCCAGAGGAGCAGCAGCTTCCTAAATATCCAAAACAGCCAGAAGAAATGACTGTCTCCAAAACTCCCACGCACAGAAAATCGTGTTGTAGGGTTACAGAACAACATAGGAAACACAGAAACAGAGCTGGGAGCATCTCGTGGGCAATGCTGGAGCATAAATTTCTGTTCTATACTGACATCAGGCAAAATGTCTTAAAAAACATTTTCACTCTGGACAATGAATAAAGGAATTATTAATTCAGAGGATTTTCTCTCTCCCCACTCTCAGATCTCAAGACTTGTTCTTTTTTCCTGGTAAAAAGTCTTTCTGACCCTCTCACAAAGCAATTTCCCTTTCATATTTCTCTTTACTTTGGTCTGAGTCCTGCAAAGGGCCTGGCCCCCAGGAGAGGAGACCTGTCCCTGGGTGATGTCCCTGGTGTCCTGAGGGCCTTTTTGTGCACCACCCTTGTCACAGGCAGCCACCCTGCACTCCTCAGGTTGGCTTCATCCATCACCCCCTGGTCCTGCCCACGGTGTTATCCAGCCAGAGAGGCAGGGAAAGCTGATATAAGGGAATGCAGGTGCTCCCACTCCTCTTCCTTCTCCTTGCTGCCCACAGACTCCAAACCTCAGCCAAGCACTTACCTGGGAGTTATTTTTGAACTTGGCTGGCCCAGAATGGTACCAACCTTCCAGATCTTTTCCCCAGCTGCATCACAATGAAAGGTCAGCTGCTGTGGAGGGAAGGGAATAGAGAAATAAATGCATCTTTATCTGCAGGAATGTAGGAGTTTGCCTGGAAAGGCTTTGGGTGTTCCATGCTTAAGATTCGCTGGAATATGGGTCTATATAAAACTTGAAATAAAAGCAGCCCATTGACCTATTTAATGGGACTAGTCATTAAAGCCACAAGAGCCAAGGAAAAAAACAGCCTAATGAGGAATTAAAAAAATAAAAGAGGAATAAAAAAAGCCCACCCCTCTCCGTGCCCACTAGCCCAGGGCTAGCTTAATTAAAGTCAACGTAGAAATCTGCAAGAATCAAGAAATAAACAGTTAAATGTGTTATTTTTAGCCCCATATTCCTGGCTGCTCATTCTCTGTGATTGGTTTCATTCTCATATAAAGCAAGAGCCTCTTGTTTGCTTTTTATTCTCTGCCTAATTTGGGTAAATATAAACTTTGCTAGGCAAACCCAGAAAATCAGTTGTTACCCTGACTGTGGAGGCCCGACGAAGATTGTTTTGCAGTTCTGATAATTACGAATATTTATGGTACGTGGTTTCAGAGGGCAGCACTAATTGGACAATGGTTTCTGGATCCTCTTCTCAAAGCACTTAAATGATAAATCAATCACCGAAGACAGATAATATAAATAAAGTGATAGACTGGCTTTCCCTCTCTCTTCCTTTCTTCTGATTTACAGAACAGCTCCAAGGAGCTGTCTGTGGCCAGAAAGCCAGGCTTACATCGGGGTTAGAACGTTGTTATGTCTGTTTACAGTGATTTGGGAGACTAGAGGGGAAAAGTTTGAATCAACAAATATTTTCTACATTCCTACTGGTAACTCCAAGGCCGGTTTTCAGAGTGGGTTGTTTTTTTGGTGGGTTTTTTTTTCCCTCCCTTGTCTGTTACAAGTTATGATGTGTGGATGAAGGCTTTTTCCCATGCAGTAATGACTGTATACTGAGATTTCAAGGGGCTGTTCATGACAATCCCATTTTCTGTGTAATTTCATGGTTGTCTTCTTGAATGAAGATATTGGCTGCTCTGAAGCAGGAGGTCAGATGCTCCTGCTCCCTTTCAGTATTGTTCCGGAGTATGTTTCCTTTCAGCTGATGAAAAGTAATTCATCATTTACACCCTTGAATTCTGCCAGCGTTTTTTTTGAACAACTTTTCTTTCCCCGTGGTACCTTGGGCCCATGAAAGAGATAAATAGGTTCAATACAACGCCGGGCCCCGGATCCTGGGAGCAGGTTCGGCCTTGGAGGCCCTGAGCTGCCCCTTTCTCATGATGGAGTTTGTCACCTTTCTACCTCGGGAAGTCAAATCCTGTCGACTCAGCCATCTCTCAGCCTCTCTGAAGTGGCTTTGGCACCCACTGGGGCATGTGAGCTTAAAATTGATTTTTTTTTTTTTTTTTAAAGATCTGTCAAGTTCCCTTAAGGGAGCGGGCAGACAGCCGGCCCCAGGCCCGCACAAAGCGCTCAGTGTCCGGCGAACTTCCCCGCCGGGTGCCCGGCTCCCCCTGACAGAAAAACCTTCCTGCCTCCTGCCCAGAACCTCACTTCTCCTTTTATTTGAGGAAAAGAGGCAGCCAGGCTGGCTGGGCCACCCCTTGGAAGCAGGGATGCTCTTGGCTCGGTCGCTGCTCACCTCTGCTGGGGACAATGGGATTGTGTTGCCCCCGCGTCCTGGGAATGCTCTGCACTGGGTAAATCCTTCGTGGCAATGCCCCACAAACCCTCAGAAAACCAGTGGGCATGCAGTCACCAGCAGGGGGAAACTGGGGTGCCACGGGGAATAAAGGTTTTCAGCTGAAAACGAAATAAATGCGCGGCTACACACAGATAGATGGATATGAAAATGCAAAAACACGGGGATAAAAAGTATATAAATATATATATTGCAATATATAACGTGTTTAAATATATAATATATGTATAAAATATATAATGTCTATTCTATTTGTGTGTTTCCATATGTACATATATATTGGTATATATTAATATATATTAGTA
>VWYO01025086.1:3079-29953 GCA_013400275.1 Rhadina sibilatrix
AAAAAAAAAAATCATTGAGAGCCAGGAACTGAGCCTGACCTCCCAAACCCTGAGAGCTTTAGTTATGAGCCCATCTATAGTTAACATGATCTGGAACAGACACCTTAGTCTTTAAATTAATCTCCTTTTGGGATGAAATCCTGGTTGGTTTGGAAATGAATCATCATCTCCAGCACCCTGCTGGAATTTTTCAGATCATGGATTGCTAAATGAAAGCAGAGGATTCTTCTCACATCCATCTTTTCAGGTGGGGAAGAACTGGCAGAGATGCTTTGCTGACAGTGTGCACAAATCCTGGGGCCAGGATTCAAACCTGGCCTCTGGCTCCCCCTGATTGTGTCTCCCCATCTGGCCAGTGCTGAAGGAGATCACAGATGGGAGAGTTCCACCACAGCTCAGGGGCTTTGGAGTTTCCTCCTAGTTGAAAACTCCTTGGGGAATCCCAGGATGATCCATTTCTAAATATTTCCCATTTCCCAGCCCTCCCTTTTCCCAAATCCCTTCTTCCAGCCTTTCAAAGTTAAAATAGGATGGGGATCCTGACCCACAGGCCAATTTCCATCAGCAGCAAACATTTCCCCACCCTGTTAATGCTGTCCTGCAGGCTGTTCCATATCTGCTGGTTCTGCCTTCCTGCTGGGAGCTGGGAGACATTTGGGATGAAGGATGCTGGTGTGTGTATATACAGAATTTATTAACACAGCAGGCAGGTGAGATTTTGGCTTTCTCTGCACTCAGGAGACTCAGAGAGAGGCAGGGGGGTAGCTCATCAGTCTCTGCAGTGAAAGAGCAAATATTCCAGGATGTGAGGGGGGCCATGCAGAAATCGTGGTTTGAAAATCATGGAGTTGTTTGGGTTGGAAGAAACCTTAAATATCATCCAATTCCACCCCCTCTGCCATGGGCAGGGACACCTTTCCTTGCTCAAAGCCCTCTGACCTGGCCTTGAACACGTCCAGGGATGGAAAATGGACCATAAAAAACAAGACTAAGGAAAGAAACAGATTTGGAGCAGTGATTTTATGGAAGAGGAGGTGCTCCAGAACCTGTCCAAGCTCCCTGGGAGCCTTCCAGGGTTAACTCCTCTCCCTGCAGCCCAGCAGAGCCACTGCAGAGCCACACCTGGGTCTGAGCCTTCCTGACTCCTGTCTGTGCTGTCAGCTCAAAGATGCCACCGTGTTTTTCCAGGCATTTCCACTCTGCTTTGCTCCCTCACTAACAAAACCAAAATTTCCAAGCTGTTGCAGCTTTTTTTTTTTTTTTCCCCTCTCTTCTCTCTCTGCTAACAGTTCCTTGTGAATAAGGACAGAACAAATTCCTGTGTTTTCTCAGAGTGGCAAGGGACGAGCTTTTCAGGGCCAGGCATCTTTTCTGCCTCAGGCAAAAGGGATATTTAGTGTGATATCTGGGGACCTTCTTACAGGGAAATGGGAAGCCCCAGGAAAGGAGGATTAGCTTGATGAGAGTGGTTTTCACCCTGTTGGGATGTCAGCCGTGCACCAAGGTCAGGAGAAGGAAAAGCAGAGGGAAGTAAATCTTGGACAGTGGCACATCTGGAGCCAATGGACAGAGAAAGGGGAGTTGGAACTGCTGAAGCAGTGGGAACAGATCAGGGAGAGGCTGTTGGGGATGATCCTACAGGCAGCAGTGGGGAAGGATGCCCTTTCTGCAGTCATCTTGATTCCCCCTCCCGCCCCTTTTTTTTTTATATATATATATTTATTTTTTTTTTCCGTGGAATGTTTGTGTGCGTGTGGGTTTGTGTGCATGTCTAAGAGTGCCCTCCATTGGCCACATCCAGGCTGCTGCTCCAGGAGTGCAACCAGCACAGGCAGGGAAGGTGGTGGATGCTCCTCCAGGGATGTCACCCTTCCCCTGTGGGAGGACTGAGCCGTGCAGGGACCTGGGAAAGCAGGACATGGCAGCACTGCCAGCATCCTGCAGGCTCCTGCTGCCCAGGCAGAGCTGAAATCTCTGGGCTGGGCACAGCTGAAGAACTGGACATGTCAGTTTGGAGGTGTCCATCTCAGTGGGATGGGGTGAATTGGCTGGTGGGGCCATTCAGGCAGAGTGTGAAGGCTGCTGTGGGCAAAATCAGGGATGCCCTGATCCCTGCTCACACATCCCACGCTGCCTGACTCCCCAGGATGGCTGTGGGTGTGCAGAATTTGTGCAGGAATCAAGCAGGAACATGAGGGTGGTGGCAAGATCCAGCCTCAGACCTGGATCATTCCTGCAGGAAGACAGGGCCCACCGTGGTGGTGTGTGGTCAAAGCTTGGACTTGGCCACCTTGGAGATCTCTTCCAACCCCAATAATTTGATGATTCTATGGCTTGCAGGCTCCAGAATTCACTGGGACCAGCACAAACTGGAAGCCTAAACCCCTAGAGCTCCAGAATTCACTGGGACCAGTGCAAAACTGGAAGCCTGAGCCCCTAGAGCTCTAAAATTCACTGGGACCAGCACAAACTGGAAGCCTAAACCCCTAGAGCTCTAAAATTCACTGGGACCAGTGCAAAACTGGAAGCCTAAACCCCCTGGGCAGCCCAAGTGTAAACTGTGATTTAGTCCTTGCCCGGTTTTGATTTGAGCTGTGAAGTTCTGTCCCAGTGGATTTCTGATCCAGTAGATGCCAGAAGGGGATGACAAATGCTCAGCAAGGAGGTAGAAAAAAACTACCAGGGCTGTGCCCAGTTGTGTGAGGGTGCAGGAGCCTCGCTGGTGGTTCACAGCTCTTCATAATCCCTTTCTTTGTCACCCCTGACACCTGCACAAGGTAACCAAGGCAGAAGGATCATTCAGACCAAACTTTTCAGCCTCTCTCTGTGGGTTTCTTGGGATGAAAACCCCGTTTTTTTTTTTTCCAGGGGCACACACAGAAAGGCAGCAGTATTTTGGTTTGTCCTTGAGAAACACAGGCAAAGGACAGCCCAGGGTGCTCCAGTGCCACCAGCTGTCCCCAGGCTTTGCTGTGCCAGACCCATCTCCCAGGCAGAGATGGAAGGAAAGGTTAGGGGAGGTGTTGTGTGCTCCAAGCTGGAGCCAAAGGATGGGGCCAGGCAGGGATGTTCTTCCATCACTCAAAATTCCAGAAACAGCCAGGCTACCCAGACACTGACTGTGGCAAAAACCAAGGGAATGTGGGTAAATTTGACTGCGTGCCATAGAAACATGACCTCCACCACTGCAATAATCTGTTTTTTTCACTCATTTAATATCACTTCCCCAGCTGCAGGCTGTAGCCTGTGGTTGTATGTCCCCCTTGGGGTTTTCTTGGGATGGAAATGTAGGAGATGGAGCTCTGCTGAGCCACTCAGGTGCCTGTTGCAGCTTCCCTCCCTGCCACGTCCAACACCTGTTGGGCCAAAGATCCAGGTCTGGAGGGGGCTTTGCCCATCCACTCCTGCTCTGAGTAAAGATTCCCACTTCAGGAGGGATTAGTTGAAAGAGAAAAAAGAATATGTTCATGCTCCTTGTGGTGAAACCTTCCAGATGGGACTGCACTGAGGGGAGATCAATTGTGAGACCTAACAACCATAACAGGTCTGGTTAAAGTTTGTTGGCTTTTATGATGCTTTTCCCAGACAGAGGCAGTGAAGGGGAGTTTGTTTTGTGCTCACCACATCCTCAGACAGAAGCAGGTCTGTGGTCAGTGTGAGAAAAATTGAGTTTGTGGAGAGCAGGAGGCCTGGGCTGAATCCCAGGCACTGAAGTCACCATTAGGGACTGGATTTCAAAACAAACCCTGTCTCCTCATCATCTGGTTGCTATGGAGGCACTGCTGGCTCCTGCTTCCAACCAGGAAAGGCAGGTTTCTGGTCTGGACCAGAGTTCAAGATGACAAGAAAGATGGAGATAGTATTTACAAGAGCATGGAGTGGCAGGACAAGGGGGTTGGCTTCCCACTGACACAGGGCAGGTTTAGATTGAATATTTGGAATAAATTCTTTACTCTGAGGGTGGTGAGGCCCTGCACAGGCTGCCCAGAGAGATTCTGGATTCCCCATCCCTGGAAGTGTTCAAGGCCAGGTTGGACAAGGCTTGGAACAGCCTGGGATAGTGGAAGGTTTCCCTTCCCATGAGAAAGAGTTGGACAAAATGATCTTTAATGTCCCTTCCAGCCCAACCCGCTCTGTGATTCTGTGATCCTTGTGTGTCCCTTCTAACTCAATATATTCCATAATTCTGTGAGCCCTGGCTGGCTCACCAGGGTGAAGGTCGGGTAGACTTTGGATTTGCAAACAGAATGAGCTTTTCCATCACTGCCCTAAGAGAGCCAGCGGCCCCTTTCAGAGTCTCAGATAAAGCAGGAGCCTTTCAGCTCCCGAATCTGATATTTAAAGTGTTCACGGTCTTATTTAGGCAACCCCCCCTGCTAATCAGGTATTTTAATTTGTAAGATGTTTGGTAGGTGCCTGTTCTTTTCTTTACAAGCAAGACCAGGTTTTCATCCCCTTTTCACTCCTGAATTCTGGCCCCAGAGGCAGGCAGGAGCCTGGCAAGGGGAAATTTGCAGACTGTAAACCAGCCAGGAGTGGGGATCTGACTTGTAAAAAATTTAAGTCCGAATGCATTTGGACTCCGTGCTGATTAGTGTCAGGTCTAACACACACTCAGGAATCTGGTGGCAGGGGCTGCAGTGCTTTGGAGCTGGGATGAAACACAGTTTGCAAACAGCAGGTCTGACTTTCGAGTTCCCTCACCCTTTCCTGCCCAAAAGAAAAGGTCTTGGCAGAAGAAGGGAGATGCAGAGACAAAGCTTTGAAATAGAGCAGGGAAACTGAGTGAGTGTGGAGGTGCATTCAGCTTCTCATCTCTCCCCAGATCCACAGGATGGTCTGTGGGCTTCTCACCTGGTTTTCCACTCTCCTGGGGCTGGGTTTAGCTGCCCGAAGTGTGGATTTGCTGGGAATTTGTGCGGCTGTGGTGGAAGTTCCCTCTGTTTGCAGTCTGGGAAGGCAGAGCCTGGCACGGGGTGGGAGATGGCATCACTGGGGACAGCAGTGGGGACATCGTGGGGCTGGAGCTGGATCAGTGGCTGCAATGAAAACGAGTTTTCCCCCCTCCCTGGATGCAGATGCCCCTCTCCATCGTCTCTCACCCTAATTCCTTCCTGCCAGTGCCACCCTGATGGTGGCAGACATCCCAAATGATCTGAATTGTTTGGAGGTTGCAATGTTTGCCCCCTCTAGAGTTGGGCTGTTTGCATTTCCATGCAAGGGCCCTGAGCACTTTTGGGGCTTTTCACGGTGACCTGCGAAGTCTCTCCCGAAATGGTGGCAGGTGTCTGACTTGATAGGGAAATCTTCCTCCCTTTGGAAGTGAGGCAGCAGATCTGTCGTGGAGGCAGCAAGTGCTGCAGGGTCAGGACGAGCCTCACCCAAGGGGAAACGCCTGATTTTATCTACCCCCGGGGGTGAGCTGAGAGGGGAAGAAGGGAAAAAAAGCTGTAAAGTTGGGAGGGAAAAGGTACCACGGCTGTGTGATCAGCAGTGAAGGGGTCCTGCCCCACGCTCTGAGGGTCTGCCCCTCCTGCATCTTTTAACAGAGCTCCTCCCCAAATCTGGGGGTGGAGGATTGCGGGAGGGGGTACAAGATAAGGAAAGTCCTGCTGCTGATCTTATTTCCCCTTCTCTCTTCTCTCCTGGAAAAAGAGGAGATGGAGGAAAGGGACCATAGGAAGGTCTTTTGTTGGGGTAAGAAAGAGGGAGATTTACACGAGCGCAAAGGAGCCTCTTGGCTGGGCTGAAGGAGGAATCTGTGCCACAGAAGGTTGCAGGGAATGCATCCTTAGGGCATTGCAGGGCGGATTCTACTTTGGATGAAGGGTTTTGGGGGCTGAAGGAGGTCCTGGGACTGTCACAGAGGGCTCTCACCCTCTGCCTGGCTACAGCACCACAGGCTTTGGGGTGTCCTGCACTCAGGGGTGAAAGGAGGGGGGGGGTGCCTGATGTGGGAAGACATAAAACCTGTTTCTGTTGTCCTTTTTTGCTCCTGTACTGGGTGTACAGCTCCATCCATTATCCTGCCTGGCCTCGGGGTTATATCAGAGCTGCGTTCCTGAGCAACAACTCCCTTCCCTGCACTGTTCTGGTGCAAGGGAGAGAGAAAAGGAGGGACATTATGAGGCTAAAAACCAAGTGCTGGCAGAAGGAAGAGAGGAGGCAGAGCCCAGCTGGCCATGCTGACCTCCAGCCCACCCTCCCCAGGTGCAGCCTGACGTCTGTGTTGAGCCAGCATCCTGGCTCCCGTGGGGTGGGGAGAGCTGGAGACTCCCTAAGCCAGATACCAATCCTGTTTTCTTTGGGGAGATGGTTCAAATTCACTGTCAGGGCTCTGCTCGGCTCAGCGGAGGGCTACAAAGTGGCAGGGGGCGCTGGGAAGGAGGAAATCAGGTCACAGCTATGCTCACCCCCGGGTGAGTCACAGCTGGGCCCCTCCTGGGGCTGGGGACACCCCCAAACCAAGCCTGGGGATGGTGATGTGGGGCTGCATCTTCCCCCCATGAGCAGTGCTGGGACTGGGGCTGCCGCGTGGGTTCTCAGCCGTGTGAAGGGTTAATAAAAACAACAACAACAACAACAAAGTACCGCCAAAACCGCCAAATCCCAAATCTCTTCTGTTTCTCTCCCCTCCTCCTTCCCTTCCCTGTTTTTTTCCAGGTGTTTATGGCCACAGGAGGGAGCTCAAATCCAGACATGGGAGGATCGGCTTGATTTCGGATCCAGAGCCTCTTAAACTCTGCTTTTCCTCTAAGCTGGTCCCTGTTATGTCCAGGATCTGGCACCTGCTTGACATTTACTTTGAGTTCCAGAGGACCAGAGACCTAGGATGAGGAGCATTGGATCCGCCCTGAACCTGCTTTTGGTATCGCCACTCTACTTTGTGTGGACCGTGGTGGCTCTGGACCTGGCACAAACTCCCTGCACCACTTTGGTCCAAGGGAAATTCTTTGGGTATTTCTCCTCCTTCGCCGTCTTCCCGTTGAACTCCTCTCTCTGCTCTTGGATTATCCAGAACCCCGACCCTCGCAGGTACACTTTGTACATGAAGATCCTCAAGCCCTCCGGCGTATGTGACCACCAGCACATCCGCACCTACCAGTTCGACTCCTTCCTGGAGTCCACCCGCACCTACCTGGGCATGGAGAGCTTCGACGATGTGTTGAAGCTCTGCGACGGCTCCACCCGCTTTGCCTTCCTCCAGTCCAACAAACAATTCCTGCAGATGAAGCAGACGGCCCCGCCGGGCGTGGACACCTGGCCCATGCGGTGGAAGCCCACCAAGGCTCAGGAGAGGGACTTCTCGGTGGAGTATCTGGTGGTGGGCAACAGGAACCCCAGCAAAGCCGCCTGCCAGATGCTCTGCAAGTGGCTGGACGCCTGCCTGGCCATCAGCAGCAGCTCCCACCCGTGTGGCATCATGCAGACCCCGTGCTCCTGCTCGGGAGGGGAGGTCCTGGATCAGGCCAGCGAGATCCTGGGGTTCACCAGGAAGAAGGAGGATTGCTACAAGGATGGGATTTACCTGGAGAACTGCGTGAGCAGCCCCAAGGACAGCAACGGAGCGGAGTTCCTGGGTGAGTGNTAATTTCCCAATCGACAGGGAGGTCAGGTAACCCACGGGGCTCTTCATGAGCCTGCGACTGGAATTGCAAATCAGCTGCCCCTAAATGTTCCCCAAGTCGTTGAATTCATTCTCGGGGCTTGTTCTTTGCTTGTTTTACTCCTGCAGCCTCTGAGCTGCCGAGAGGGAGTTTCTTACCTGAGGGTGAGCAGTTTTCCAACGTAATTACAGATGTCCTAGAAAAAGCAGGATCCAGGCTGCCTCCCGAGGCAGGCTGCTCTCAGCAGCCCTATCAAGCACTTTTAATTACCTGGGGAAAACTTAATTCTTGGGTCGGGTTCAAGGGGATAGCAACAGAAGGCACTCTTGTATTGTTCTCAGCTTTGTTTTCCTTCTGGAGGCTTTTCAGAAAGGAAATTCACCAGGCTGCTTCCATGGGGTTGACTTGGTGCCTTTGCTGGGGCTCGTTCCTCAGATGTTTCACTGGATTTTGATTGTGCTCCTGGGTATGGTGTGGGCTGGAAAGGGACAGGAGAGGTGGGAGAGACATGACAAAAAGGGCTGGGAGTCAAGCTGGGATGATCCCAAAGTCTGATTTTGTTCTGGGAAGTGCTCCTTCCAGAGACTGGACATGGCCTTGCAAAGCAGAAGGGACTCGGGGGGATCTGAAAGTGAAGCCTTTTTCTCACTACCTGTGTCAGGTTTATTCTCAGCTCCCACCCCAGCATGAAGGTTATGTAAAGCAGAGGTGTGATGCTAAATAGGAATCCAGGTGGCAGGGAATGGAGCCTCCAGTTCTGTTAATCTCAGACCCTCGCCTGACCCTCACCCCAAGGTCTCATCTCCTTCAGGTGCTGGACTGAGATGTCCTCTGCCACCAGCAGACAGCTGACATCTGTCTGGGTCAGGAGTTTGGGGATCCTGCCTGACTTTTTCACCCCTGTTGAGGCTGGGATTTCTCGGGGTTGAGGGGAAGAGGCCAGATTTGCTTTTGCAGTAGGAAGGAGGAGGTGACCAGGCACAGATTCAGGCTGTGCAGAGTGATTTTCCTGCAGACTGCAGCCTGGCATTAGCTGAGAGATTAGGATATGATCAGGTACTCGTGCTTTCATCAGTGTATTTTGGGGGAGATTTTTTGTTTCTCACTCATCTGTGAATCAATACATGAAGGCACAGCCGAGCCATAAATCCTGCAAATTAGTTCTTCAGTCGTGCTTCCCTCCCGGGCCATGAGCACAAGGCTCTCCAGATTTGGGTTGGGTTTTTTGGGGGGTTGTGTTGTTTTTGTTTTTGTTTTTTCTTGCAATGCCCTTTTATTCTGTGTGAACAGTTCCTGAGGAGCCTCCTCGGAGTTCAGTCATGTGTCAAGCCTGGAATTTGCTGATTGGGTGATTTATGCATTCCACCCAAGCAGTGTGACCTTTCTCACTGCAACCAAAGGTGAAATTTGAAATAAGATTTTCAGCAAATCCTGAAGCATTCAAGCTTAATATTGGCTTTTGTAGGGATCTCTCCTAGTCCAGCTCAAGTGCCTGAATGTTCCCACAAAGTAAATATGAAAGAGGCTCAAGGGTGGCTGAATCAAAATCCTTTTTGGGTGTCAAATATTTGTAGAGTGGAGATAATTTTTCTGCTGGCTGCTCACATCTGCTCCATACTGAAGACAGGGAATTATCATCTTGGCTGGTGGGATGCCATCCACACAGAAACTATGCTTGCAGGGTGCCCGGGCTCTCCATGTGCTGCTCTGTCTGTCACTGTGTCTGTTTTGATTTATGCAAAGGCTTGATCAGGAAGATGGAGGCGAGATCCAATTTGGACAGGGAGTCAGCAGTCCCTTAACAGCATTTTGTGGGTGGAATATTTTGATCGGGTTCCTGATTTCCAAGTGCTGATGCTCGTTATTGCAATCATTGCTGTTCTGATTGTATTTGTAGCATTTTCTTCCCCCAACAAGCTTTTTCTCCCCCTTTTCTCCTTTTTTTTTTTATTTTTTTATTTTTTTATTATCACTGCTATTTTTCCCTCCCTGCTGCTTTCTGAGTCATTTGTTGTTTCTGGGCTTGTCTTAACACTTTCATCTTGGAACAAGTGGAGATGTGTGAGTTGTACTAATCTACTCTGATGACTTTAAAGGCACAAGAAGGAATGTGGAAGGTTCTCTGCCCATGGCAGGGGGTTGGAATGAGATGATCTTTGAGGTCCCTTCCAACTCAAACCATCCTAAGAATTGCCAGATACCCAGATTCCATCCTGAAACACGGAACCTGACTTTCCCTAACGTGCCTTTTTATTCTTTGGGTGTGTCCAAAGCAAGTGGATGGGTGCAAATCTACAATGAGATGTGCTGTGGCTCACGGTCTGTGGGTGAGGTCCCCGTGAAAAGCTTCACTCCAAGAGGATCCCATTGCTCCAGACCTACAGGGACTCTCAAGAAGACAGAACTGACAGCCTGTTTTCACTCATGGCCAGTGATTTTATACCTGGCTCAGGTGCACAGAGAAGTTTATGATCATTTATTGAGGGACTTCACAAAGAAACTCTGCCAAAGTGACCCTGTTTTATGTAGAACATCTGTTCTTCAGGGTCTGGAGGAGGGAGAAACTGCTCCAAATTTGCTTCCCAGGTTTAGTGAGCCTCTCTTTGCACTCACTGCCCCATACAGACATTGCAGAGGGTTCAGCAGGTGAATGGTGAGCTGCAGAGGAATCCCTCGGGTTCTCTCTCAGATATTTTGGTCTTGCTGCACATGGAGCTTGTCCTGGTGATCAGCAAGACATGCTTTGAAATCTTGGGCAGCTGCCTCCTGCTGCTGCTCTGGGAAGGCTTGAACTGGGAATGTTTTCCATTAGAAGACAATTCAACATGGGAACTATTTTTTACCATTATCACATCTCCCTTGGCTGACTCAGGAAACGTGGGAAGAAGGCAGAGGTTTATCTGTAGGTCCTGATGTTTAGATGTAAACTCACCTTTTTGGGATGCAAGTTGGCATTCCTGGAATAGGTTTGGGGTGCAAGTGCAGGAGAGTGAAGAAGGGAAAACCCCCTGAAATTGGTTGGGCATTGGTTCTTCACAGTCTGCAAATGCTGGTGGCCCTCCTAAATGTGAGCTGACTTCTGTAATTGGAGCTGGGGCTTTAACAGGGATGATGATGTGACCCTGTAATGAGAGAAGGTTAAATGTGTGCTTAAGTGCTGTGCTGAGTTAGGCACTTAATGAATGTCTAATTAGTCTTGTCTCCTTGTAAGCTGTTCCTGGAAGACCACTGCAGTGCTGTCACATTTTGGTGGCCCAAAGAGATAAACATCATTCTCTGGTCCTTCTGCTCTCCATGTCCTCACCTTGGAGGCATCCAGGATGCTGACTACAAAACAAGGCCAAAACTGTCTCCAAATTATATTATTTGCTTCTTGATAAATCAGGTGGCTCCAGGGCTGAAGGGGTTTTTATAATGAATGGATAACTGAAACACAACAATGGAGACTGAAGTGCTGGGGATTTTCCTGCTGAATTTTTCCATTCTTTTGCTGTCCCCTTTGCTCTGAAAAAAATCAAATCCCCCTTCCTCCCAATGCTCACCACTTCTGTTTTGTTAGTGGTGTTTAATCTTCCACTTTTAGGTGCTTTTCCACCTCTGTCACACCCTGATTAAGATGTCTCAGTGTCTGATCTCTGTTTGGAGAGGTCCCTGAACAAGTTCCATCTCCACCTCTGCTGTGTTAAGTAGGCTGGGCTCCATAAATCTCTCACTGCAGGACAAACCCTCCGAATGTCTCTTCTTGTTGGAAGTTTTGCTTCATGTTTGGCGTGTTCTTTGGTCAAAACATGCTCTGGTCTCCTCAGCAGGGCTGAGCTTCTGCCTGGGTTTGTGGCTGAATGGCTCCTGAATGGGGTCCATGATGTGCAAGAGGAACCAGAGGCACAGAAATTAATCAACTTCCACCCTCCCTGCTGCAGGAATCATCTTGGGTGACACATCTCCCCTCCCCTCGAATCCCCAATCTCACCCAGGGCAGGAATAACTTGATAAGTCATTTCCTATGTTTGAGATGAGCTGTAGTGGCCATGAAAGCTCCAGAGATTGATAAAGAGCTGTGAGTAATTGCCCAGGGGGAGATCTCAAACCTCTCCCTGTCTCCTTATGACACACACTGTTCCTCCAGCAAGAATCCCCTTGGCTGGAGCAGCTGAGCTTGCAGATAAAGTGTTTAGCTTTGGTTTTGCCTCGGTGTTGGATTTGCCAACCAAATGGCAAAGGGATTTGGGTGAGTGCACTTTCATTGCCTCTCAGGAGGGTGTGCTGCATTCCAGCTCCTCGCTTCTCCACATGTGTCAGTCCCCTGAGAGCAGAGGTTGGATGTGGTGAGAGATGGACAGCAAAACATGGGGCAAGGAAGGAAGCACTGTGTAAAATTTTCCTGTGTAAACTGCTGAAATCTTTGGAGATTTTACCTGATGTCCCCCCAGCTTAAGTCCAAATCTCAGCAGCTGACAGCAAGACCTGATACTCCTATCCAGCTCCTGGAGGAGGAGGTTGGTTAGAGCCTGGCACGTGGCAAAGAGGTCACCTTGTCACCTGCAGTGAATCCCCCTGTGGGCAGCTCCTGCTGGGAATGTCCCTCTGGCCTGTGGTCACAATGGTTTGTGGATGAGGCAGATGTGGGGAACTCCACCCTGGGGTCTGGAAAGGGAGGTTCTGCCTCAGTTTAAACACTCAGGTCTCTGTGACCTGTACAAGCCCCACTGTTCTCCTCTGGGATCATCAAAGACCTTACACATGGAATGGAATGGAATGGAATGGAATGGAATGGAATGGAATGGAATGGAATGGAATGGAATAGAATAGAATAGAATAGAATAGAATAGAATAGAATAGAATAGAATAGAATAGGAGTGGTTTCCAGATGGAAAAGACCTGCAATGATTATCTAGCCCCACTGCCTGACCAAGAGTTTAATTAAAGGCATTGTCCAAATACTTCTTTAGCACTGGCAGGGATGGGGCATCAACCACCTCTCTAAAAAGCCTGATCTGATTTTTGACCACACTCTCAGCAAACAAATCCTTCCTAATGTCCAGCTCACACCTCCCCTGGTGCATTCCAGGGAGAATTAAACACGGCCACACAACACCACTGTGAAGTGACAGGGCAGAAATTCCCCCTGTCCCGGCTCCTTTCAGCACTAAACCCATCCCTGCCTGTGTCTGTAGGGAGATACGGGGTGGAGAAAAACGAGCCAAGGAAAGCGATCAGTTCCATTGTGAACCCAACAGCTTGTGGACATGATCACAATGCAGAAACATCAGCAATTACCGGGCTCAATGCGCTGTCGTTGTCCCAGGGAGAGTAAAGGTGGAATTTACATCCAGTTGCCCAGGGAGTTTCACAGGCAACTACTCCCATTATTGCGACGGGGACTTTTACGGGTAATTTAATGAGTGGCAGCCTGGTGAAAGGCTCAGCTTTTCAGCTTCCTTTTTTTCTCTCTACCTTTCTCTTTTTTTCCTATTTTATTTTATTTTATTTTCAATTTTTAACATCCTCCCGTATTCAAGTTCCACAGCAGTCACCGCAAAATGTTTTGTGTGGGTGTCCAAGGTGAAATTAGGGTGCAGGGAAACACGGACACCAGAGTTAAAATCATCACCTCTCCAGAGCAGTTTTCCATCTATGACTGCAGAAAATGAGGATGATGGTGCTGACACCTCAAAGGGAGAGTGCACAGAAGCATTCCTGTCCATTTTCACCACCTATCCTAAATATTTGGCCCTTTTCACCACCCACCTTGAATATCTGATGTATTTAGGTAATGGGAGCAGGCTGAAAAATGGAAAGCTTTTCTTTATGAGAGGAACTGGGTCCACAGAGACTTTTAGGTGTTTGATTCACCTGTGTGGTGCCTGATCTCCCCAGAACCCAAATACTAAGAACTGCCCTACTTGGGACCAATGAACATCAAACAAATTAATTTCCCTGGGTTTTGACTGTATAAAATATTTGAAAAATCTACTAAGAGCAATGTGTGGATGAAATAATTTCTGTTGCACATCCTGGCCAGAACAACATCCTGGCCAGAATAAAGTAATGCCTTGATTCTCTAACACTAAAAATGCTGTTGGAGAGTTTCTGTTTCTCCTGCAGGTTCAGTGACACTTCCAGAGCATCACCAACACCTCTGTAACTCACCTCTTTTCCCTTATCTCCCCATTCTTACAATCAGTGAAATTTTGACAACATCTACGGGCAGGGCGTTGATTCTAATCATCTCCTGCAAGTCCCACATTCCCCAGGGCAGTGTTGGAGCAAGCTTGGGATAAATAGGTTAGAAACCTGGTTTGGGATTCTCAGCAAGCATCCCGGGGAGGACTCAGCAACTGTGTGTCTCTGGGGTGGCTCTGCCAATGTCACCTCCAGCCGCTGAATTTCCTTTTGGCACGCTCTCTTCTTGCAGACAACAATCTGATACTGAAATCCCATATTTTATCCTTCAGCGCGGGGAGACGGCCAGGCTGGGAAAGGACGTCCTTTAGCACATCAGAATTGCAGATCTGTTGAGTTTAAATATATTTCTTTGTGTTCCCTGGCTCGAGTTTCAATAGAGCCGATAATTGCCACACACCTCATTAAGCTGAATGCTCTCAATAGGTCTTGAGTGGTCCATGTCATTAAACAAACAGTTACTGGCTTGGGATCTGCCCGGTGTTTAGAAGCTGGGAAGAAGGGACCTGGAGGCTGTGAAAGCTGCAGCTCCAGCTTCCTGAAGAAATTGGGCTGCCCTGGCAGGGCGGCTGCTTTGACCCGCTGTTTCCAGGGCACTTTGAGGAGTCTGATCCTTCCCTCTGCCCCGAGGCAGGAACGCAATTCCTAGTGCAAGTCCCTGGCTGTTTTTGCCTTGCTGGGATGAAGAGGGGGATGCCCTGGTCTCTGCCAGTTTGGATTTTGGGATTTGGAAGCTGACACTTCCTTGCTTGTTAGTTTTGGGTCAGGAGTTTGGGTATGTTTGTGTTGAAGGCAGCCAAACCAGAGAAAGATGATGAAATTCAGTGTATGGCACTGAAAACAGGATAAACAGCTGGGAGCAGGGGTGCTGTCATTCTTTTTTCTGGTTCATGTCCTACATCTGAATTCTGAAGGACCAAAATGCAGAGTTTGGGCCCCTCAGCTTTTGTTGAGACCCCGAGACTGATCAGAAAAGGATTGTGCTTCAGGATCTGCTGGAGGCTGGGACAGAACAAGGGGAAACGGTGATTCCACCACAATTCCCTGTTTAATCTGCTCTCCCAGACTAAACCCATCCACATGGAAGGCTTTATTCCATTATCTGAGTGCACTTCATATGCAGCTCTGTATCCCAAGTGCCTGCTGGGTGAAACTGAGGGTTAGTTTTGGTATCTCCTTCCCATAACTTGACTAAACTTGTGACCAAGACTGTCAACAGAATCCCATTCCTACCAACTCTAGAAGCAAAGGTATGGAAGAAAGGCACTTCAGGGCATGGGCATGACCAGGACAGGTTCACGTTGGCTATTAGACCTCCACAGGTGCCCAGCCCAGAGCTCAGGCAGGTGAGGAAGCAGCTCAGGTGTGCTCTGAGCTTCGTGGCTTTAAAGCTAGTGCCCTGTGAGGGAACCAGGCCAAAAGTCAGGGGTGATGTGCATGTGAATATATCCACAGACAGAACTGTCCTGTTGTAGGGAGATGCCAGACACTCCAGTCTCTGTGATCAGTTCCAGTCCATGAAGATCACAGAATCACAGAGTGGGTTGGGTTGGAGAGGACTTCCAGCTTGTCTCATTCCAACCCTCTGCTGTGGACGAGGATTCCCCACTATCCCAGGTTGCTCTAAGCCCCATCCAGCCTGGCTTTGAACACTTACAGGGATGGGCTATCCACCAGTTCTCTGTGCTTGGTAGAATTTGTGCTGGATGGTACCAGTTTGTTCTTCATGCCCATTAACCTGGGACTGGGACTAAATAATCTCTACAGACCCAGATCAGAGAGGTTTTTGCACCAGAATTCCAGTTTTGGATGTGCTTAGAAAGATCCTACTGGCCATTCCCAGGAGAAAAAACACTCAGGAAGATGTGCCAGGACTGCCGTTCACAACTGGGCTTATGCAATGCTTGTCTTCTGCCCTCTTAGTGGGGGTCAGTTACAGAATTATCAGTAAAATGACTGATGACAATTTCTGTCCACAAAATTCTCTCCCCTTCATACCCTTTCTTTCTCCTTTGTTCAGCTTGCTGGGTTTCGTTGTTTGTTGTTCATTTTAATGTCCTGCTTGGCAGGAATTCATAGAGCCATGGAATAGTTGGCTTTGGAAGGGACCTTAAACATCATCATCACATTCCAAGCCCCTGCCATGGGCAGGGACCCTTTCCACTAGACCAGATTTCTCAGAGTTCCATCCGACCTTGGACACTTCCAGGGGATGAGGCATCCACCAGTTTTCTGGGCAAGCTGTGCCAGGTCTCCCTGCAGCTTTCTCTTCTCTAGGCTGGAAAACCCCAACTCTGCCAGCCTGTTTTCATAGGAGAGGAGCTCCAGCCCTCTGAGCATCCTCTTTAGGGTCGGCCAAGACCAACGAGTGGTGTTGTGACTGGAGATCAGCGATGTTTGTAAGAGGAAGGCCGACAGGAGGCAGCAAAGGAGCTGCTCAGGAGGACGGCTGGCTTGCTGGAGGCGGGCACTTGATGAAGAAGAAAAGATGCAGAGACCAAGAGAGTCCCCAGGCAACCACAGAGAAGTCGTTAAGGAGATTGCTTTTCGTGCTTCTGTGCTTTTGGGCCACGGAGGGGCTCAGGGGGCCTCTTTGGGGAGTTCAACCAGCTGCCTCCACGGACCTGCCACAGCTGAGGAATCATCAAGGAGAAAACAGACCTTGTGGGAGAGCCACAATGGGTCCCAGCTGCTGCCAGGGCAAAGGTGGCTTTCCTGGATCAGCAGGTTTACCGGCAGTGTTGCCCTCTGTGCCACCCCTTTCCTCCTGCCAGCCCTGGTGTCCCCGTCCCAGCTCAGCAGGGTCATGTTCCAGCCTCTTTTCACTGGAGCTGGTGGAATGCTGGGTCTGAGTTTTATCTTGGTACGATCTGTTGCCTTTTTCTTGCTTCAGGGCAGAGGGAGAGAAAAGTTGAAGCTTTTCCAAGCCTTTAAACACCATGACCAACCATCCCCACTCCCGAGCCTGCTGGATTGGCCCCCAGCTGGGCACTGTACTGTCCCTTCTGAAAAACAGAGCTGTGATTAATGGGAAGGATGGAATTTCCCACCATGTGAAGTCCCATATTCCTCTCCTGTGATAATCTCAGCTCCTGGCATTGCTGCTCATACCCAAATCCTTCATGACCCTCATTTTCCAGCAATGTCTTTGGGATTGTCCTGCTACCCAGCACCCTCCTGGGGCTGTTTCTGGATATAAGATAAGATATCTGGAGCATTTCTGCTCTGGATGTGATGGTGGGTCAGATAAACCAGTTAGCTGCTGTATTAGCTGTTTTCCTGGTGAGTGGGATCACTCAGGCTGAGCTTACTCTCACCAGAAACCTCGTGGCTTTGGGGAGCATCCTTGGGGTGAGACTGGCCTCAAGTAGTGGTTGAAGGAGTCTAAATCAGACAGATAAACCCAAAAATGTCATTTCCTTGGGGTTCTGCCTGGAAAGAAAACGGGGGCCAGCATTTTATCAGGTGTCCTGGGACGCCTCCCTCATGTTTCCACTGGCTTATTCTGGCTTTGGGGCTGCACTTCCACCCCTGGGGCTGGGGATGCTCCTGTGCTGGGTGCAGGAGGCAAAGGGACCTATGGCAAACAAACAAACAAACAAACAAACAAAAATAAAAATCCCAGGAGCAGAACAGGAGGAGATCTGTGGTTTCCAATATGTACTGGGTGACCTGTGTCACCCAGCAGGGGTGGGTCCTGCTTTTTGGAGAGGGGCTGGATGAGCAGAAGGCCTTGGAGAAATGCCATAAATAGGTCTGGAGACTTCAAAGGTTTCTGATCCATCTCCTCTCTCTGGATCAGAATTCCTCTCAGTGAGCCAGGGCAGGCACTGGGCACTCAAAGAAATGCTTTTAATGCCACACAAGGAAAATAAAACAAAGAAAGAGGTGGTGGAGGAAGGAATGGACCAAGCACAGAGCTGCCCCAGGGCACATCTGCATTCCTGCATGTCCAGAGAGAGAGCCAGAGGCAGGGGACACAGCTGGGTGTGGTGTGTGGATGTGCACACACAGGGGAACATGGAGCCAGGCTGGGAGAGCTGGGAATGTCCAGCCTGGAGAAGAGAAGGCTCAAGGGAGACCTCAGAGCCCCTTCCAGTGCCTAAAGGGGCTCCAAGAGGCCCTTAGGGAGGAATTCTTCCCTGTGAGGGTGGTGAGGCCCTGGCTCAAGTTTTCCAGAGAAGCTGTGGCTGCCCCATCCCTGGAAGAGTTCAAGGCCAGGCTGGACAGGGCTTGGAGCAACCTGGGATAGGGAAGGTGTCCCTGCCCATGGTATGGGGGTAGGCTTAAATTATATTTAAGGTCTCTTCCAACCCACCCATGAACTGGGGTCCCAGTGCTAAGACCCCCATGGGAAGTCCCAACACCCCCTCACACACAGACTCAGGATGTGCTGCTTCCCACTCAAGGGAGAACATCCATGGCAATCACAGTGTGCAAACTCACTGCAGGAACAAGAGGCTGACTCATCCTTCAACCTTTCCCTGCTTCTCCCAAAATGTGCCATGAGGCCTCTCTGTGCCTCCTGGTGCATTTCAGGAGGAGATGGCTCTGTTTACACTGGTGGGATCCTTCCCATGGAAGCAGAGTTCCTGTTACTCCCCCCAGAGCCAAAGCACACTGAGGGATTCCCCAGAGTGGCCTGAGAGTGTGGTGGGAAAGGACAACCTGCATGGTTTGGTGTCCTGAGGGGACAAAGAAGGGGCTTGCTCTGAGGTTGCACTCAGCCAAAGCTGTCCCCAAATCCCAAAAGAATGTGGCACATGCATCCCTCTGCACCACCCTCCTAGGCAGAGACTGCACAGACTTCTCCTGCTCCATAAAATGCTTCTGATCTGCTTTAAGTCCAGTTTGTGCTTGACTGGTGGTTTGAACCCCTCCTAGGGACCATCAGCTCTTCCACAAAGCTTTCTCCACTCCCTGATGTGTGGCTTATCAAAGGGAGATCTTGCAGCATCTACCCCTGCAGCATTCACACCGGCTTTGGGGGGCTTTTCCTGCAGAGCTGTGGTTTTGGAGACTTTTGGCTGCTCCTCAACTCCTTCCTTCCCCACATCCCAGCTCAGGTGTGGCCCCTGTGCACAAGCCCCGTGCAGGGTTTGAAATACACTCCTGGCTCCCGTATTTCCCACTCCTCTCTCCATTTTCCACCCTGGGGGGGCTGTTTCCCATTGCGCGGAGACCCTCGGATGTTGTTTTTGAGGAGCAGAGCTCCCTCCAAGGTGGCTGCTGGGATGCTGAGGTGCCTCTCCCTGTCTGCTCCTGGGTGCAGTGGACAGACTGTGGCTGTGCTGCTTTCCAGGACCATTCCACTGAGGAAGTCCTCGCTCCAAAAGGCAGCGCTCACAGAAATGACAACTCTGTCTACCTCACGTTTCAATTAAAACTCCCAAGTATTCGCCTTCGCCCCTGCCACTTCCCTCCCCACCTTTTTCCATCCAGATCCTCCCGCTGCAAATGAACATCCAGTGTCACCTGGGGACAAAGCATTAATTCAGCAATTAAATAATTGAATGCTCCTCTGGCAAAATGAACTATCTCCTGCCTTTCTTGTGTTTTACCACATTTTTTTTTCTCTTCCCCCCTCCCCCCCTCCCCCCCTCCCCTTCTTTCTTCTTCCCTCTGGTGAGATAAGGCTGCCATTCTTGAAAGTTGTTTTAAATATTCATGTTTTAATTAATGGACTTTATTGCATTAAATCTATATATGGTAATAAAAAAAGACTGCCTGAGGCACAACACATTTTTTTTCCCCTGTTGTTTGTTCTTGAAGGGAACTAAGAAATAAAAAGCTTAATATGTTTCTTCAACAAACATTAGAAAGATACACAGAAATGACAGCCACGGGTCATTTAGCCAGTGGGGCCTTCCCAACTCACAGGCTCCTTAGGATTGTGGAGCAGGATGTGAATAAATGGGAATCTTGGAGGGATTGATCCCTTCAGGTTCTGCCATAGGCAGAGGTCAGTGGGCTGCATCTGAAGGATGCACAGGTGGAGATGGAGACAGACCTGCAATTACCCAGCTGTCAAGAAAGCAGGAGAGGGACTTTTNCACAAGCCCCGTGCAGGGTTTGAAATACACTCCTGGCTCCCGTATTTCCCACTCCTCTCTCCATTTTCCACCCTGGGGGGGCTGTTTCCCATTGCGCGGAGACCCTCGGATGTTGTTTTTGAGGAGCAGAGCTCCCTCCAAGGTGGCTGCTGGGATGCTGAGGTGCCTCTCCCTGTCTGCTCCTGGGTGCAGTGGACAGACTGTGGCTGTGCTGCTTTCCAGGACCATTCCACTGAGGAAGTCCTCGCTCCAAAAGGCAGCGCTCACAGAAATGACAACTCTGTCTACCTCACGTTTCAATTAAAACTCCCAAGTATTCGCCTTCGCCCCTGCCACTTCCCTCCCCACCTTTTTCCATCCAGATCCTCCCGCTGCAAATGAACATCCAGTGTCACCTGGGGACAAAGCATTAATTCAGCAATTAAATAATTGAATGCTCCTCTGGCAAAATGAACTATCTCCTGCCTTTCTTGTGTTTTACCACATTTTTTTTTCTCTTCCCCCCTCCCCCCCTCCCCCCNAGGAATGGCCTTAAGTTGGAGGAGGGTGGACTTAGATTAGATACTGGGAAGAAATTCCTTGCTTTAAGGGTGGTGAGGCCCTGGCACAAGTTGCCCCAGGAGGTTGTGGACTCCTCATCGCTGGAAGTGTCCAAGGCCAGGGTGGACAGGGCTCGGAGCAACCTGAGATAGGGAAAAGTGTCCCTGCCCATGGCAGGGGGTTGGAACTGGGTGAATTTTAGGGTCCCTCCCAGCTCAAACCACTCTATGATCCCATGATCAAGGGCCCTTCAGGGCTGTGAATGTTTGGGGCTGAAGAAAATCTTTGGTTGTACCTGGAAAGTGCATTTGTTGTTTTTGTTTTTGAAAAAAAATAAAACAGAGGGAAAGCCTGGACCAGCCACCTTGCCCAACACTTCTGGGCTGAAAACCCCAAATATTGACTGCACATTTCTGCTCTGGATTTTTTTGCTTTTATCGAAGGCAAACAAGCCGATAAGAATGCATGAATTCATGAAACATCTGGTCTTGCCACTTATGTATTCTTGCCAAAAAAAGAAGAAAAATAATGCTAGTTTAAACTTCATTCCATGTGGGTGTTTTCTTATGGTGCAGCATGCTGAAATTAGTTTTATATTGGGAGTGTGTCATCTGTACTGCGTGACATGGGCTCAGCACCCAATTTAGCTTAGTCTTGTGATGGGAGGGGTCTGAAGATGCTGGTCCAGAACCTTGCAGGAGAGCCTAAGCTCTGATCCTTCATCTGCCCATGACCTTGAAGAAGTCAAGGCATTTTTGCACATGATTTTCACCCTCCTATTCTTTTCTTCCTTTATTCTGACTCAGATCTTGAGAGCAATTGGCATTTTTTAGCAAACAGATGCACAGTGCTGAGCACCAGCACTCCCTGAGCTGTGATGATGGCTCTTAGCAAGACTGGATGGAAATAGTTCTAATAGTCAATAAATACTCCAGTGGTGGGTATGATTAAAGTCTGGTCATGGAGTTACTTCTCTTTTAGGAAAAGAGTCATCTCACAAATGATGACGCCCTGGCATTTACTCTGGAAAGAGAGGGAATGTCCAGCGTTGAAGGAGGAAGGTGGGTGGCACAGAGAAAATCTCTCTGGTGGCTCAGCGTAGGTTTTTCAGTGCTTCTGTGATAAAATACGTTGTGCCCTGAGGGTGCCTCTATCTGTCACACTGATGAGTCCATTTGCTGTGTGCCTAATACTGAGTTTTTTCAGCCTAAATCAAGAAAGAACCAGAGTTCATCCTTTGCTGCCGAGGTGCAAAGGTGGGGTCACCCATCAGCTGACCCAAAGGGCTCTGATTTTACACCAGGGTGAGCAAGGACAAGAGTGGCTTGGTGTTAATAATAATTTGTCTCATGGAAGAAGTCTCCATTCCATCTTCTGAAGTTGCTGTCACCGCTGTGTTGCTCGATTTGTGGAGGTGAAAACGCTGGGCTGTTCTTGTTTGTGCTCTGGTCATGGCTGGGGCATCTGCTGCTGCTCTGGACGTGAGCCAAGGGTGGGCAAGTCAAGGTTATCCTCTGATAAAGGATCCACACTCCTCACTTGTGCATCAGCACAGCTGGAGGTGGTTCCACAAAGGAGCTGGGGAGACCATTAAGAGGAGTGAGTCCAGACTGAAAATTCCTGCTCACTACTCAAAAATCTTTACTGACAGCGCTGTGAGAGGCAGGGAAGCTCAAATTTGGGCAGAGCAGGTAATGACAGGGATTCATTTGCCCGCACATATGTCCTAGGACGTGCCATTCTCCAAGCTCAGTTTGATCATAACCCTCATTACTGTATCTGGGACATCCACTGCAGTAAATGGTTTGCTGATCTCTTTGTGCCACGAGCTCTGTCTCTCAGATCTGATTCGAGCTGACTGACTGTGAGCAGCAGAGCAACTCAGCTCTCGTGTCCCGTGTGAGGCAGTGAGTAACTCCAGCTGTCCCCAGTGGAGACATTCACTTCTCAGCAAGTCACCCTGAGCTCCCTTCTGAGCCAACAAAGAGCTGCTCCAGGAGGTGGGTGGTGGGTGCGAGGGCAGGCCCTGACCTATCCCAAAACAGGCCTCAGAGGGAAGGAGTCAGGATCCTTAGTGAGGAAACTGGATAGTGGATGTGGAGGGTGAGGAGTAGTTATGGGTGACACCTCAGTTCCAGGGCAGCCTTGCACTGGCTCTAACAAATTATCATCTTTGGGTACCAAAGTCAGCCTTGGAGCCACCTGCCCTTGCTGGCTCCTCTCCATCCCCTTTCCAAAAGAGACTTTTCTGTGGGATCTATCCTTAAGGCCTAAAGCCCAAGAGCAGTGCAGGCAGAATGTTACTGAGGCCTGTCCATCCCAGAGTTTTTCTCCACTGCTGAAGCCGTATCTCCCCACAGCGCTAAAGCAAACAAAGAAATCAATAATTAAAATTGAAAAGAGGCTTCCAGTAAGTCTAAACCATCGTGAGGTTTCCCCTTTCATGCTGAGATTGGCTCTCACACCACCATCAGCAAACCTTCAGGTCATTCTTCTGCTGCCCCCTCTCCATGATCATCCTCAGGCCCTGCCTGGGGGTTGCCTTCCCCACCCTCTTGTTGCTCCCTTCCTTTCAAGCCTGACCTCTTATTACAAGGATGCCACCTGCAATCTCTTTTACCCACACCTTTCCATGCCTGTTTTAATTTGGAGCTGGGCTCCACAATGAGCTCTGGCTCACAGCAGGACGTGTTTCTTCATCTGGGATTAATGAGATCCAACCCTGTGAGAAGGGTGGAGCTCCTGCTGACACACCTGGTTCTGTTCAGGTGGTTTGGACCAGCACTGGAAGCATTTTCAGCCTCGTTGCTCCTGATTTTCACACTGCAGGAAGGGCTGGGGCCAGCTCACAGCCCAGTGCACCAAGCCTCTCCTTCCTTCCTCAGCAGTCACCACCTGCAACATTGGATGGGGAGCTGATGTAGCTTAAAAAAAAAAAAAATTAAGGGTTTGGTTTTTTTTTTAATCACTTCCTTGGGCTGATTGGCTGTGAGGACCCACAGGCAGCCACGCTGGCAACAAGAGGGGTGATGCAGGATAAATGCCAGGGGTGCAGGTTAAAGCCCCCACAGCAGCTGTACACAGGGAGTTGTATCCTTTGGGGAATTCCTGAGATCCAGGTGAGCCAAAATCATCCCGGGCTGACCCTAAGAGGGGTGCTTTGCTCTGAGCAAGGTCTTAGCCTCTCCCTGACATCAGCACCAGCAGTATTGCAATGTGTGATGAGTGACTCTGCTTGTTATCCAGATGAAAACCAACTGCAAGGAAGAAAACCAGTTTGAATTTGGATCCATGAGGGGGCCCAAAGCGTGGAGCACCCCCTGAACTGTCAGAAAGGAGGCACAAGGTCAGTGCCTCCTGGCAGCAGCCTGCCCTGAGGTCTGGTTAAGCTGCCTGCAAAGCCCCAGCCCTTGGCTCTACCCCTGCAGCTGAGTCATCAGCCATCCCTTTTGTTTGCATTCAGTGTGGATCTTGTTAATTGGCCCTTTCATTCCTCTAATTAAATGTAAATGCAGAGTGGATCATTAAACTGGGATAGAGGAGCCCTCTCAGAACAAAGCAGGTTTCAGCTGGAGGAGGAAGCAGAGGAATCAGGTTTTCCTCTGCCCTGTTTACTCCAGGTCTCCCTGGCAGAGGTGGTTTCCATCCCAAAGGAGCTTCCCTGCTCTTTTGCTGCTGAAGGCCTCCTCCTGTGGGTGTGAAAGGGATTTCCTGGTGACAACGGGGATGCTCCAAGGCCAGAAGCAATGAGCCAAACCTTGTCTGGCTGTCTTCCCTCTGCTTTGCAATCTAGTGTCTTCCCTAGTGCCCCCTCCTGAGTTTTCCAGATTTCCCTGCTTGGATGCAGCAGCACCGGGGCGGTCCGGAGAAACTTCTCGGGGCACCTTTTGGGCACCGCCAGCCCTACACTGTGCCAGCTCAGGTGTGATGGTGTTCACGGCCTGGTTTTGTCCTGGCAGCATCCTGCTGGCCAGGATGGAGGAGGGCTGAGCATTCCTTGCTGCTGGAGCCTGTCTCTGGCGCCTCGTGCTCGGCGGAGCGGTGACGCAGCCGCGCAGCGCGGCCGGATCTGTGGGCGATGGGAACAGATGGCATTTGCTCCTCTGAAAGCAAAGCTCTCCCTTCTCTCAGGGAGCAGAGCCATGTTTTCTTCCCTGCAGGGCTCAAATCTGTCCCTGGTGTGCTGCTCTTGGCCACCTTGGGGCAATAAAGGAAAGGGTTGTGCTCCTGTTGCTGATCAGTGTTGGATGCCCTGGATCCTGCTTGGAAGCAGGGGGTGTGGGTGGGTGGAGAGGGGTGTTTATCCAGGGTGTTTTCCTGGGGCTCAGCAGATATTCTGAATGGGCAACCTAACTTAAGTGGACTTAAAGGAGCTGAACTTGGCAGCTGGACACCCAGTCTGTGACCAGCTGCATCAGCTTTCTGGAAGACGCTGGGGTTTGGAGGCCACTTAGAGAAGAACACCTGGCTTTCTATCATTTTAAGTGCTCCAGAGGATGAATTTCTTCCCTGTGAAGGTGGTGAGGCCCTGGCAGAGGTTGCCCAGAGAAGCTGGGGCTGCCCAATCCCTGGAAGTGTCCAAGGTCAGATTGGACAGGGCTTGGAGCAACCTGGGACAGTGGGAGGGGGTGGAAGGAGATGATCTTTAAGGTCTTTTCCAACCAAAACCATTACATGTTCCCTTGGGCACAGCTCCCCAAAGCACGGAGACACAGGGAAAGGGCAGGTGATGCATACACAGCAGGGTTCTGCAGATCCAGGTGATTTCCAGTGGATGCACGGAGCCTGGGGGATAAAAAGGGGTCTGGGATGCTGAGTTAGAGGATTAAACCCGCATCTGAAACTGTGGGTTCATCTTTGGGGTCGCCCCATAAAGTTTGGGGACAGCAGGAAGGGACAGAACATTTACCGTGACCAACTTAGGTCAACGTGGTTGTGGGGGCCTCACTGGGAGAGACAGCTCTGCCCTCCCAAATGCCACATCTCAGCCCAGGACAGAAGTTGCCATTTGGTTAAGTGCAGCCACGCTGCAGAAGAAATGAGTTTGTCACATTGAATCAAGGCAGCGGGAAGAATCCCCAGACCCCCGCGATGACTCCGAACCTATGCGGTGTCCCCGCGAGCGCTCCGCATCCCGGGAAGCCACAATCCCCTCCTGCAAGCCTGGTCCCTCTGTGTCACAGCCCATAAGGTTCCCTGGAGACCGAGGGGTGAGCTCAGGTCATGGGGAAGGGACTGGCTGGTTGGGTTTCTTTCTCTCCGGGATCCGGGAGCGCGCGGCTCTTCCTGCGCTTTGCTTCCTCCCGCGCCGTGCTGGCCCCAGGGGGGCTTTGCTGCTGTGCTCTCGCATGGCCTGGTGGGATGATTATCAGGGGGGGTGAGGAGCCCAGGGAAGATCCACGGTGCCGTGTTGAGCTCTCCCTGCTTCCAACCTGGAGGGGAGCAGCAGGGGGAGGAAGCAGTTGACCTTTTTTTTCCTGCTCGGCTGTGCCCTGCTCCTCTGAGCAGATGCTGCTCTCACTCCAGGAGACACAACCACCAGGAGCTGAGCTCTGGAGCCAGGGGTGAGCTCTGTGAGGCTGCTGCTTGACGCTGTTAAGGACCACAGTGACACAGACTTCAACTTCAAAGGCTGACAATTGACTCCATTTATTTCGGGGAATCTCTTCCCTTTTATACTGTTCTACAGAGAACAACTCAATTGGTGAAAGAAAGACAAACTTCTTCAATCACATTGGTCAAACCAGAGGGACATCAAGGAGAAGTCCCTCCTAGGGAGAGGAATGTAAACAAAGGTTACAGGTAGAGAAACATGTCTCTTGTTGACAGAAAACTCTGGGAAAAGAGAAACAAAACAAAACAAAAACATCTCAGGCACGAACCAGGGCTCCAGCTGCTGATGGGATATGGTGTCCAGTCCTTTCCGTGAGGAGGACTGAATGGAGTTTATACCCCTCAAGTGACTCTCCCTGGTCTCATTGCAATTGTAACAGAGGAAAGGGACTTCTGGTCTCTGCTCGTGGGTGCCTAGCGTGTCTTTGGGCAAGAAATTTAATATCTCCGTGCCTCGGTTTTCCCACATGAATAAAAGATTTAAATATATTTAAGGCTTTCAGAGAGAGGTTAGTAGGAAAAAGCAGTCTTTTTCTTTCTCTCTTTCTCTTTTTTGGTGTCTTTTCCTCCTTCATAGAATCGCAGAATCATTGAATCGTTAAGGCTGGAAAAGATTCCAGGATCATCAAATCCAACCTGCAACCAATCACCACCTTGCCCACTAAACCATATGGCAAAGTGCTAGGTCTGTTCACTTTTTAACACACTCAGGGATGGTGACTCCACCACTTCCCCGGGCAGCCTGTTCCGATGTTCAACCATTCTTTCAATTAAGAAGTTTTTCCTGTTACCCAATCTGAACCTTCCCTAGTTCAACTGGAGGCCATTTTGCCTTGTCCTATCACTTGTTGTCAGGGTTCCTCTCCTCTCCTCTCCTC
>VWYO01025093.1:0-38084 GCA_013400275.1 Rhadina sibilatrix
TGCTATGAAATCACAGTTTCTACTGGACAGCGTGAATGGATTTCCTGGGTGTGCAGGATGTATCTTGAGTACTCGGGATGTATTCTTTTGGGCNATTTCCTGGGTGTGCAGGGTGTATCCTGAGTATCCTTGATGTCCCAGTCAGGATGTATTCTTCTGGGCCATCAGCTCTTATCAGATGCCGATTGCTCCTGGTTTCCGGTGCCTCCACTCCCTTCATTGGTATTGTAATTTCATTGTCCCTTTTCCCAGAGCTGGAGAGTTTCTCTGTGCTGAGAGGGCTTTCCCTGACATTCTTTAAGATTATATGTTTTACCATCACCTGCACCAGTAAGCATTACATTTATATAAAATATAGTCTAGGAATATGAATTAACATATAGTGTAATGATATAAGAGGTTTTTTGTGAGTCTGCCAGCTCAGTGCCCGCCTGAGCCTGCAGCGCTTCTAAGCTTTATGAACTTTTATTCTTATAACACAACTATCACGAAGAACATATTTTGCCCTTCACCAATATCACCTTATTAGGAAAACATGAATTAAGTCATCATAACAACATTATTTACAAGTACCTAATCTTTAATATGTATGTGGACATTATTATTAGCGGATTAATAATCTGTGTGAGGCAAACTTTTTATTTTTCCTTTTTTTTTTCTTTTAAACTATCTTATCACTCCTGCTTTCATAAAATCTTTGCTTATTTCTCCAATATTTTCCCAGTGTCTTCTGGTCTTCTTACTTCCAGTTAGCCTAGAAAAGGCAGACTGTGGCTATACAATACAAAGCTTTGCTGAACTTAGTACATTGGAAATAGATACATTATGTAGCATGAACTGATACATTTGTAATAGATAGTAATTCATGTTTTCATAATGGTTGTGTGATATAAAACATATTAGTGAGTAGAAATAAAGTATATTGGTAGGATAGTAAAATAGTTCTAAAAAAAAAGCCTCTCACACGGGCAGAGGGTGTGTGTGTAGCTTTCACAAAAACTGCCACTCTCCTCCCTGAGAGAAGACAAAAACATTAAAATACTAATAGAAGGTGGGGGGCGAAACCAGAAAGGAGACACTCAGTGCCTGATGGCCCAGTGATCAACAGATGGTGGTATCTTATCAGGACCATTGAGACTATTCAGGAGCTCCTCCACCCCAGGAAATCTTTTCAGAAGAACCAGACACGATTTCAGAAATTGCATCAACCACCATCTTGGTGGCTCACATAGCCCAGCCAGAAAGGGTATAAAAACGGCTGGCAGGGACTCAGACTTTTGTGAAACTCATGCAGTGCAGTGCGATAGAGGCTGTATTTGCGATTTCACCCAGTGACGAATTCCCGGGATCGCCACAGTTTCCTTGATTGTGGGCTTTGTCTATTTCGCTGTCCAAATTCTCTGGCAATAAATCGTTTTTGATGGAATTGGCTCTTTGAATTTATAACACATTTATTAGTATATAACATTTGTATCATAGCTATGTAATTTACATGTACATAACTAATATACTTGTGTAATAAGCTCAGGTGACAGTAGGTAGTTTATGACTCTAGAAGTTACAGTTGTAGCAAAAGAGATTCAAAAAGGTGGAGTGATGGGTCCTGCAGTTGGGTCACAGCTCCAGGCAGTGCTACTGGCTGGGGTCAGAGTGGCTAGAAAGCAGGTCAGTGGAAAAGGACCTGGGGGTGCTGGTCGAAAGTGGCTGAACATGAACCAGCTGTGCCCAGGTGGCCAAGAAGGCCAATGGCATCCCGGCCTGTGGCCAGGAGGACCAAGGCAGTGGTTGTCCCTGTCATACTGGCACTGTTGAGGTCATACCTTGAATATTGTATTCAGTTCTGGTCCCCTCAATCCAGGAAAAACACTGAGGTGCTGAAGCGTGTCCTGGAAGGGCATTGGACGTGGTGAAGCACAAGTCCTTTGAGGGTAGCTGAGGGAGCTGGGGATGTTTATGCTGAAGGAAAGGAAGCTCAAATGTGATCTTTCTGATCTCTGAAAGGAGATTGTAATTAAGTGGGGCTGATCTCTTCTGCCGGGTAACAAGTAACAAGACAGGAGGAAATGGCCTCAAGTTGTGCCAGGAGATGTTTAGATTGGATATTATGAAAAATTTCTTCATTGAAAGAGTTATCAAGCGCTAGTACAGGCTGCCCAGGAAAATGGTTGAGTCACCATCTGTAGAGGTATTTAAAAGACATGTAGATATGGCAGTTAAGGACATGCTTTCATTCGTGTCACATTGATGGTTGAACTCAATGATCTTAAAGATCTTTTCCAACCTAAATGATTCAATGATTCTAAATTATAGATGAGAGATCATATCTTTCGTAACAGCTTTAAAAACTAAATCTTCAAATACACCTCTATCTCCTAAACTTACCTTCATTTGCATATCATTTGTAATCTATACTATGTAGTAAATAGGATACTTTATGAGTTAACAATAGTGTCCAATCCCTTTCATTAGTAGCAGATCAAAGCTTCATCTTGCAGAATTTTTTTTTTAAGTAGATGTTGGCATGGGACAGCGTCGTTACTTGTGTTGTGTTAGAGTACTCACTGCAAACACATCCTCATCATCTCATTGTTTCCCAGAACAAATTCATGCAGAAGTGTCTGGCTAGGTTTATTGGATTTTCACCCCAGTAGTAAGTATTCACCCCAGTATTATTTCCGTGGCTTACATACTGAACCTTTACCTTCTTTTCTTCTATATCAATGTGTCTTTTAATAATTAATAATTTTCAATCTACAAGCTGAGTAATGTGGCCAACAAATTCATATGTTGCAAGAAAGTAATCTTTTTGCTCCTAGAAGAGAGAAACACTCTTATAATTGTATTGATGAGAAAAAATTGTGTCAGTTCACAGTTATTTTTTGTGCCTCTTTTTAAAAAGTGAAATAACTGTAGAGATAATTGTAGAGCCTTGTACTGTTGTTGAATTATGGAGAGTTAATTGCTTGCATCAATCATCAAGACTCAAGTAAGGAACAGCCTATCTATAATGTGGAGAGATCTGAGAAGTTTCATTTATTTGAAGAACAAGGTCTCAATACTGCTACTTGATTCCATTTTTGCATTCAGCAGTTGTTTGATGATAACATGATAAAGAGCAGTTACAGTTTCAGTAAATTATTCAGTAAATATGCAGTGAGAAGGACTGGAGAGGTGTTTGGATTCAGCTCATACTCCATTTTCTCAGGAAGTGCCTAAAGGCCTGGAAAGTGCTCGCACAACAACAAAAGTTTATGACCGGTGAAATCGCACAACTTGTACACTCAGGATGTCCACAGACTGTTGGTAAACTCAATAAATCTGACAGGTCTGCAGGCTGTCACTTTGCTAGGCAGTCAAAAATTATTCTGAACTTGAAAGAAAATAAAAAACAAGCGGGAAATATCCTATTCACATATTTCATTCTCAGAAGATGCTTCAAAGACTGGTTTAAATTAAGCTGAAGCAATATTGTTTCCAACTGGTCCTACCTTTTTTTACCCTTTTGACGTGCACTCCTACTGATTAGCCTGTGTTGTATCTAGTGACAGTGAAGTTGTGTGGTAAGTGGGAGCTGCCTTTTCACTGAAAACATATCTGTACAAAATACAAAATGAGATTTTTTTTTATTTGGATCAGCATACTGGGATGGATGGGGATGAGATAAGAAGAAAAATAAATGATTGGACTGCTCCTTCTGACAGCAGCTGTATCTGGTTCATTTCACTACAAAACGGCATGAAGAGAAGGAGGAAAAAAAAAAGATCTTTTCAGTCAATATTTTGAATAAATATACATTCACCAATGTGTCTTTTATTACAGTATGTTGAATTTAAGGAAAGAAGTGATACTTGTATCCCAGAGCAAATATTTGTAAGAGCATATAGTGCTGCAAAAAATCACACAAGTAACTTGACCTAATTAAGACTGATCCACTCTGGGTAAGAAGCCTAAGAATGAATCAAGATGGTGAAAAGTAAGACATGTTTTTCTTGGATTGGATTAGTCCTGTTTATCTGTAAAGAACTGTAAATTACATCTTAGACATTTAAACTAATTGTGAAGATTGATTTGCACAATTTGCAAATATTTGCTCTAAGATATAGTCATCTCTACTTAGGTGCAAGTACACCTGTTTTGGAAATAATGGACAGTCTTATTGTGGAGGTCACTAGCACTTTTCAATGTCATACATAATAAGATCATAAAGTATATCTAAAATATAGTTGCTTTCGACAAGATTCTAAGGAATTACATATTTCTGAATACAAAAATACCTATTTTTGCATACTGTTGCACTAGGAAAAACATAAGAGAAAAATACACAATTTTAAATATTTATTTACTTGGGTATTTAACTTACCTAGCACATCAATCCAGCATGGTCTAATCTAATCTAAGTGCTATTACAATTTTATGATTATACTTAGGTCAACATACACGTATTTCAAAAACTGTAATTTAAGACCCCGCATATCAAACTACCTGTTTTCACATTAAGGGTATGGGAATTCAGCAGAAAATGAGATCCCTTGTGTTCCAGCTGGCCTTCAGAGATCAGAGGGCCTGAGTGTGGCCTGATTATAACCAGTTTAGCACTATAAGTCCCGTTGAGTTCAAAAGAAGAATTTGAAGCATAGGTGCAGTTTACCAGTCCATCACTGTAGGTCTAGTTGCACTCAAAAAGCCATGTGCACAATCCAGATTCACAACAATGAGGTTTATTGAAGCAACAGAAGAGCACACTCAGGATTAGCAGTGATAAATGCACGAAAAATATTAAATATTAACGTGTGTCACATCAGAAATTATTGTAAGATAGTCTAATAGCAGTATATATACATATATATATGAAAGTGAATATTCTCAGGTATGCTACAATACAGTTGGAGATATAAAGCTCACCTAAGGGCATCCCTTCAAGACAGGAGAAAGAGGAGAGGCACAGTCTATCAATAAAGTTGAGCAGGCAAAGGTATTTTTCTCCTCCAGTGGTGTTTTCCTCCTCCAGATGTTTTTTCCCCCTTCTACATGTGTTTTCCCTACTCCAGCCTTTTCTGCCCTGAAACCTACATTTTATACTATAAATTTTGACCCATCCCAAGGGGGTGAAGCAATTACATGTTATGGCTGGGGTTTGATGGCTTTGGTCATACATGTATTGCACAACACATGTTCTTCATTTGCATCCCAAAGGATGCCTAAATTAATTTGTTAAGGGGGCTTAATGAGAGTCTCAGTTACTTTTGACCAAGGTTTGTAGTTGACAAAAGAGGTGGAATAAACTCTTTGGTCCGCCTTCACATACTGAGATTGTAAAAGGCTGCCTGACCTTCAGAGAGTCTTTATGCTCATCCTTATCTCCTTAATGAACCAGGGCATTTTTTTCCTGGTTTATTAATTTATTTGAAGAACAAGGTCTCAATACTGCTACTTGATTCCATTTTTGCATTCAGCAGTTGTTTGATGATAACATGATAAAGAGCAGTTACAGTTTCAGTAAATTATTCAGTAAATATGCAGTGAGAAGGACTGGAGAGGTGTTTGGATTCAGCTCATACTCCATTTTCTCAGGAAGTGCCTAAAGGCCTGGAAAGTGCTCGCACAACAACAAAAGTTTATGACCGGTGAAATCGCACAACTTGTACACTCAGGATGTCCACAGACTGTTGGTAAACTCAATAAATCTGACAGGTCTGCAGGCTGTCACTTTGCTAGGCAGTCAAAAATTATTCTGAACTTGAAAGAAAATAAAAAACAAGCGGGAAATATCCTATTCACATATTTCATTCTCAGAAGATGCTTCAACACTGCTTCAAAGACTGGAGAAGGGAATGTGACAATTGGCCGGTACAGGGGTGCAGTGTTTTTCTGTGTCTCACTGAAACATCAGGAGGGAGTCTCCACTCCAGACATCATTCTGTTATTAAGCCTTGCTTGAGCCAGATGCAAGATAAGGAAATGGCCCCACTCATGTTTTCTTCTCCAACCTCATCACTTCTTCGCCTGCCTTTTAGCAACACTCTACAATTCTGACTATTTCCCACACCTGGGAACAGATTTTTTTTAACTACACCAGAAATCTATCAAGATAGTAGGATTTTCATGTATGGCAGAACTCATGTTTATACGTTGTGTGTTCAAATTAATTAGTGCTAAAAGTGAATTATTCAAAAACTTGTGAATAAATTCAATTATATTGTATTATCATCATCTTCCATGGAAACCTGTCAGGATTGCTTCTAGTGTGTAACTACTTTAATGACCCAGAAAGTAAATACCAGTTCAGGTGATATGATAAGTAAAGTATCAAATCACTTGCTCCTTTATCCTAATGGAACTGTGTTGTATTCAGAATGGTACAAATTTTTTCGTACAAATTAGTATTATGAGTTACAAGTACAATGTATTTGTACTTTTCCAAGTACTGCAGAAAAAGGTTAAATGGGATCAAGTGGTAATACATTGTACTTTGTCTTTTATGACTGCCAGAGGCTCTCTCTGCTGCTCTCTCATTCCTCCTCAACAAGACAGCAGGGGGAAATAAGATGGAAAAGTTCATTGTCTGAGATAAAGGCAGTTTAACCAGAAAACAAAAAGCTGCCCATGGAAACAAAGCAAAAAAGAGGAATTATTCACTACTTCCCATTGTCAGGCAGATGTCTATCCATTGCCTTGGAAGCTAGGCCTCAACTTATGTAGGGTTGCTTCAAAAGACTAACTCCATAACACTCCCTGCTTCTCCTTTTCTGCAATTTTATGGCTGAGTGATACCTTCCATCAGCTGGAGACTGTTGTGCCTTGAAATTCTTGCCCAGCTGCAGCCTACTCTTCTTTAGTGGTAGTTGAAGGCTGTTAGAGAGGCAACCTTGATGCTGTTCACGCATTGCTCAGCAGCAGACAAAACAACCGGTGTGTTTTCAATGCTGGTCTAACCACAAATGCAAAGCTTAGCACTGTAAGGGCTGGTCCAAGAAAAACAGCTCCATCTCAGCAAGATATTGTACATATGTACTCTTCCTTTCTCTTCTGTCTTATATTTTAAGTATTTACACAGACAAAGTTTGATTTGAAATATATATATTTTTTATTACATGTATATAATTTTGTGTACTATATTTGAGAAATTATGTGTTTTGAATAAATACTATTTACAGATGTGCCAACTTTTGGGGTTACTGAGAAATGTGTAACATCAAAAGCAAAATGAAAAGCCCAGCTTTATCAAAGAAGTTACATTCAGAAGTATAGACCACCCAGAAGCCTCAACTTCACAGTCCCTTTTCCAGCTGCAGGGACAATTTTTCTCAAACAATAAGAATACTTGCATTGTGATTTTATTCTGCATAGGATATGTTTATGTCAGCAAGTTACTTATTTATCAGTATTGAGAAATTAACTTTGCAGTAAAATTTGAATTTATTAAAAGGACTGTCAGAAAAAATTATAAAAAAATGATATAATTTTTAGTGTCAGACAATAAGATGTCCATGAAACACTAACTGATTCTGTGAACATGGTAAGTCAAGGCTAAAACTTGTCAGTTTTTTCCTCCACTGTTATGGCAGACTTCCTCTCCAACATTATTATTAATGTATTCACCTTTCCATGAGAATGGTTACCTCTGAAGATTAATTTGCAAAATTCAGCTATTCATATTGTACATTCTTTGTGCCACCTTCTGCTTTTCCTGTAAGAGTCAAACATGTTGTAAACAAGGTTCTGCTCATTTCTGTTTCCACAACTAGAGAAACCAGGTACGAAATCTAGCAAAAGACACATTTGTGTTTTAATACTTAAGTAGATATATGAATGCAAATTCCTGCTTGAATGGTCTCACACAGGGCCAGAAGGGAAGAAACAGTGCCACTGTGGAAGAAACAAATGAGAAATCAAGATGTAATTTACTTCGATTGCAGCAGATAAGGTATTATTTGGGGCCTATTAATAACTTGGATGTAGGTAAGCACAGAGATAGCATGATTAAAAATGTGGTGGAATCACATAAGCACTGAAGAAGGTTGCAAAAGAAAAATGTGTCTGCCAAGAACAAGGTAGGTACAGTGTAATGTTTTTTCTCAAATTTTCTACAGTTCAGTGGAAAATGTTTGGAAAAAAATATATTGTAACACAGCACAAAAGTCGTGCAAGTGATTTAGGCTGCCAACAAAGTCTTACTACAGTGTATTTTAGACCATTCTGAAATGGCATGAGTGAAATAGGAAAGGGTAGCTCCAAGGAGATCAGGCTGGTCTCCACTTTAGGTGTTTGTCAAGCAAATTTCCACTGTTAGTCTGAAGAGAACTTTTGTAAGCCTCTTGGTCACTGAAATTTTCAGAGGCTTTTGTTTTTCTAACTCTTTGACAGCATTCACTATGATTCACTCAAAAATATCTACAGGAATTATGGCTTGACAGCAAAAATATTGATGAACTTCATGGTGAAGATTTTCGAGCAGAGCAAGTTTTATTTCACATAACTGAAATAAATGCCCTTATTAGGAATGGATAGAATAGTGGCCCCAAATGCCAGATAAAATTAAATTTTGTGTTTATATATATGTGTGTGTATATATATGTATATATATGCTGGAAAGACAGGTAGCTGTTTAAAAAACAAGAGGGCCTAGTATGGAGATGAAATCCTTGTAAGTTTTTGCACAAACATCAGAAAACAGAAGAAAAGAACCCAAATATACAACTTCCATTATAAATTGGAAGAGAAGCAACATTTACCACTTGAAGACAGATTTGTTGTGAAAAAGCATACAGCAAAAGGGTCAAACTATCAATCCTTCACTCAAATGTTAGCGTACAGTCATTAAATCTGGAAATCCATCAGAAATACAAGGAGATACAGATTCACATATGTATATGCTGTTCTGATTTACCTGCTCTGTGATCCAATGAAATCTTTCTCTTTTAAAAAGATTTAATTTTTTAAAAATTTAATATTTTAAATATTTATTAAAATATTCCTATTTGTTTCACAGGTCCTACTACTGTTCTGCCTTTTATGTGGTATATACATGCAGTTGAACAGAATAACTCTATCTATGCATTTGGGATGACTGTTCTTTATCTCTAGTTACAGCCTTGCCCATTCTTTTTTGTGAGAAGGGTTTGAGTGTACCTTGTCTCTAACACCAAAGTGATCAAAGCATATCTAGGGATTGTGGAGAAATTGAAAAGACCGAACAGGAAGAAGCATCCGTATAAATGAAAGTAAGACACAGGATTTAGGTGGAAGTTGCTGAGGACATTTTGCATGAAATATGCTCATAGTAGTAGACACACATTTCACATTGTTGCGAGAAATCAAAAGAGGTTTCAGATGCTTTTGAATATCAATCAGAGGAGCACAAAGGACAACTGCTGCTCATGTCTTCTATTTTAAAGCTGGCAAAATAATATTTGGATTTTTTTCTATAAGCAGGTACTCAGCTGCATGCTAGCTAATTCAAATACAAGCTTTCACAGAAGTCTATTGCATGAAAACAACATAGGGGAAAAGATACAATGTAATACTATTAAAATGAAAAGTAGTCAACCAGATTTACTGAATAAAATCCTGGCTCCATGTCAGGCTTGGGAGTTTTGCCAAAAAATTTAATGAGTTGAAAATTTCACTATTTGCATTCTATGAGAGAAAGGGAAATAAGATTAAATATAAAGAAAGAAGGGAAAGAAAATTCATATACATATTCAGCTCACATGTAAATCCACATGGCTATGGATTTAATGTATAATGATAACTATTATTATTTATCAACATAATTTAAAAATTCAATGAAGGTGTAGATTTATATCTATTTTATCCTATTTTATACCTGTATTTATGGGGTAAAACCAAGGCAAACTTGGGTTGATGACTTTCTGTGGCAGCAGTTGGTGTCAAGTGTGATATGATAGTCTGGAGATTGAACAAGGATTAATGTTGAAAGGAAATGTAGCAGGAATTCCTATAGTCAGGAATTTCTATAATCAATTCCTATCATCCTCTGTATTCAAGAATGCTGTTGATAAGGAATACCTGTGCATTTGTGAATGGAATATGATAATCAGTAATTTTTGTCTGAGTGGATGGATATGTGTGCTTGAGTATGCTTCTATCAAGCCCTGGAAAATTACTTATTTGAATAATCTTCCCATTTTCAGACATTTTTTTCAATGTGAATAGAGGGCTTTTGTCCCTGTACATGACTCACAAATGGCTACTAGTTTACTAGCTGCAAGATGATGACAGCATGAGCAGATCACACCGATTTTCTTCCTAGCTACACTGTTCCTTCTCCAAGAGTTTATTTTTTTAATCTGCTATTGTTTTGACAGTATGCTGTTATCCTTCAACATAGAGACTTCAGAGAAAGAGCGATTTATTTGTACTCACCATGATTCAGTGGTCCTCAAAAAATTGTTTCGTCTTTGGCAAAGAAAAAGAAAAGAATTTAGCTTCCTAGAACATCTTCAACCCCAGAAATTCCTAATGAGCTAGGAAGTGTTAGGAAGGAGACCCCATCCAATGCCTTGTCAGGACAGGAGACTATAAAGAGATGGAAGCCGCAGTATCCATATGTGAGGCCTGTAAAAGAGGAAATGAGGTGCCAGCTCCAGTTTGGCCAACTTCCTGACCAGTAAGATGGCAACACAGACCCCAGGCAGAAATACTAGACTGAGAATGTGTTGTTGCAAGTGACTTGCTTGCTTTCTCTTTGTTAGAAACTCATGAGCCTAATAAAGCATGCTTTCCCCTTGGCAGAGCTAGACAGCATTCTCATATCACATCTTGTCTTTGTTTAGACCTTCTAGCAATCATTTCAAGTGCTGGATTAGTAATAAATGGCAGCTTAGTATTCCACCAACTTAAGTATGATTTCCACTCTTTTCTTTTCAAGATCATGCCACAAAGTTCCTGTCACTGAAGCAGGTTTCCCGGAGCTTTCCAATGGTGATTGCATTTTACCTACAATATTGAGAGCAGTCAAACATAGATTACTGGTGAGCCACCCAGTAAGGTGAAGAGTGCTCTGCTCTGACTCATGCTCCTTCCTGAATGTGCTGTGGACAGACACTTGAGATCAGCAGACTACCTTCATTCAACTTGGCATCTACAGCAGCACCCAACTGTGTGCCTGAAATGATTTGATCCACATCACTGCTTGCCTGGTGACTTGGTTCCTGTGTGACTTTTGGCTTTTAAACCAATTCTTCCAGCAGAAGGACAACTAGCACATTTCTTCCAGGAGAAGACCGTCAGGATTAATGATTCTTCATTGTTAGACTGGATGTTTACTCTGTTGAGCACCAGCACAACTGGAAACAAACAAACAAGCAAACAAACAAGCTAACTAACTAACTAACTCAGGGAAAAACAAAGAACAACAAAGAAACGAAAACCCAACAACAACAAAAACAAAACAAACCTGGGGGAAAAAATAGAAAGGAAGCCTTGAGTTTCCAAAGTGGAGCATACTTACACAGCACGTTCATGATCTCATAAAAATGAATGAGTATCTTTCCAAAAAGTTATCATATTCTAGGAATCATTACATTAAATATGGATAATAAGTCATTAGTGTGTAAGGAACTGTCCAAACTTAGGAGAAGTCTGTTTAAATATTTCTTTTGTCTTCTGGGTACATTTATAAGAAAGTCTTAGTAGCAGTAGTCATTTGTTGTCTGGAAAATTATTTCATGTTCCATGTTTTAGTTACATGGAAAAACCTAAAGAGAAGTAAAAATTGCATATTAAATAAGCCTGATCCTTAACTCAGAAAGTTTATTAGTGTCTTGAATAAGTACATAGATTTATTCATTTTTAATTTCCAATTTACATATTTTTCTCACCTCTTGCATTTATGAAGTATCTGTGACTTTTACAAGTTAAGGAACAGCAGTGTTTGGAAAGTAGCCCAGAGACCACTTTGCACTGAAAAAAGTACATGATTTTTGTGAGGCATGAGATTATCACATTGATAAAGCTCAAATACTGGAATAGGGTGCTGAAGAAAAAGCAGAATAGAACTGAGAGACAAGATTGTTCCAGTAACTTACTGTTCTGGGTTGGTGAGTACAGAAACATTTAGAGGGGAATACTGCAAGGAAGAGCAAGAGTGTAGTCATCAACACACCTCTGTGGAAGAGCCTCTTTCCACATAGAAGCAGTGAAGGCCACGTCTCATTACAGCAACAGTAGGAAAAATTGGAGTTTTGAAAGGTAAAGTTACAAGTGGATATAATGGCAACTGACAGACTTGAGGAGCATATCTAAGAGAAAATGCTCTCATTAGGCAAAGCTACTTCCACACAACAGTTATTTCTCCACTTCCTACACATCTTCAGTGTGCAAATTTCATGACTCTTCGAAATGAGTCATGCAAATATGGGGACACCACATTTACAAGAGCATGGAAGGAACATTTAGCAACAAATGCCTTTGCAGGAATGCTGCAGTGTATGAATAAAAGAAACCTCTGAGAGGAGGAAATGTGAATTTGTGGGGACACTACTGACTCTCCCAGCTGCAGCTGTGCCTCTTTTGGAGGTGAAGGTGTAATGAGATACAGTGGCTGTTGGATGGTACAAGAAAGTTTGCGCAGGAGACACTGTTTTAATGGGACATATAATTAAATATTGGAACAAATATGAGACAACACACATCTGAAGACATAATAGCTCATTTCAAGATTAGATGCAGGACTCACTACATGAAGCCTGGCTTGCTTTATTCAGTGAGTCAGCCTAATTGCTGATTAATTAATTCTGATCTTTTAAGTGAGTGTACTGTTGCTCTTTGGTACATAAAAAACCAAAACAAAAACCAAAGCAAAACAAACCAACCAAACAAACAAAAAACCCCAACAAAATAAAAATAAAAATAAAAATAACTAGGGAAGAAAACACAGTCATAGAGGAGTCTGCAGAAAAATGTTTGCTAAAAACATGTCAGTCAAGGAGCTGAATCCTATCTGTGTGCACTCTGCCTCTCTGGCCCATGTTGGTGAGCCTCAGAAAGAGAACTGTAAACCAAGTGGAGACCACCAGGGAAGCTGGGATTCCAAAGATAGCATCATTCCTGTATCCCCCAGTGGTTTGTTTTGGTTGGTTTGTTTTGAAGATGGTTGATTCATGGACCATAGTGAGATTTGCATCTTGACCACAGCTGAGCTGCCTTTCTGTCACCTTGACCCAAGGAAGAGGTTTTCATGGACAAGACACTGGTCACTATAGTTTGGATATGTTTCCAGAACAAATGCATTTAAATTAGAGGAAATACAGAAATTTTGGCTCCAAACAGAAAATTTTTATCAGATTCTGGAAAACGAGGCTTTAGATGGAAACAAGATTCCAGTGAAGTTATTACCATGAACCCAAAAATATGAGTTTGGGGTTTACAAACTACATAGCTCCACTTTGTACTAACTCACTGTCCCAAACTGACAACATCTCTTGAGAAAGAGTGATCAAGTAGGGTGATCTGGAGGGTTTTTATTTTAAGGTGGGAATGTCTGAGAAAAGGAAGGTTAAAAACTTCTAGAGAGGATGTTTTGTTTCATGATCACTTTCTGCAGGCTGGGGGGCAGGATGTGAAGGGATGACAGGCCAACATAACCTTACTTCATTCCTGAAGATTCTTCCCTGATTAGTCACACTCCAATCCAGGGATGGGTGTCCTGCTTTTCTGTTTGTGAAACAAAGGGAGATCATGACTGTTATCTGAAAAGTGATAGCACTGTATGCTCCTGTGCAAATGCACATGAATTCCTTTCCTTTATCTTCTAATTCATGGATGAAATGTTCTGTAAGGATCAGTGTGAGTAGAAGTAAAAAGACCTAAATACAGCTGACAACTACTGATACATAAGTAATAAATGAGTATTATAGCAATTTGTCATACAATTCAGGGATTAAAGAGAATTTCAAAATTATACATGACAAAATTTCACACTTACATTCACAAAATTAAACCAATCTAACTTCTTCCACTAGTGCCAACTCCTGTACCACCATAGTCAATGGGAGAATCCTCATTTAAATTATTAGCATCATTTTAGCGATCTAAGTTAAACAAAACAATTTTTTCTGCTCCTTCAGATCAGCTTAATTAATCCTGTGAGAACTAAATTAGTCTTTATGTTGACTGTCCCTTATTAACTGGCAGAATCATAAGCTCATTATGTCTCAGTGTTCATAAGAAATACAGAAATAAGTCTTCCAAATACAGTTCTGAAAGTAGAAAAAACACTATCTACTTCAAAAATACTTTTCTGTATGAACGTTAGAAACAAATCCCATAGTCTTTTGCATCCTATGCTTCAATATTTTTTCTCTTTACTTCTTTTAAAAAGGGAGAGGTTTAACCTTTTTTTCTTCCAAAAATGAAAGTTGGCTTAAAATTAAAACAAAACAAAACAAAACAAAAAAACCAACCCAAAAACAAACAAAAAAAAAAAACCCAAAAAACCCAACAACAAAAACAACAAAAACAACAACAAAAAAAAAAAAAAAAAAAAAAAACAAAAAAAAAAAAAAAAAAAAAAAAAAAAAACAAAACACCCAACCAAACAAAAAAGCCCAAAACAAAACACAAAACAAAAGAAACAGGTGTTTTTTTGTTTTTTTTTAATGCTCAGAAGAATTGCATCTGATGGATGGATGTGTGGATTTTATTTGCAACTGCAGATAATCGGGAGCTCTGACTCAAGTTTCTCTCATTGTCATAACAAGAGGAAAGCTGGGTCATTGAGATTCTTTTCCTTTATCTCGGTAGTCTTATCTGGGCCAAGGACTACTAATAAACTATGCTGCTTCTGCTGTTTTCAATCTCTGCTTTCACAAAATTTTTAGAAAATTAGTTTTTAAAATTTAAATAGTAATTTAATTTTAATGAGTCAGCACGTCCAAAATTTGTTTGGGATAACAAGATACACAAATGGAGTTGTAAAAAAGCATATGAACTAATTGATAACTGTAGTTTCCATAGATAATCACCTCAGGTGATGTCTTTTTTTTCCTGTGGGGGAAAAAAATTATTTCAGCTGAAAAAACCCTTATTTCTTTGAGAAACATTCTTCTGAAAAAAGGAATCAGCCAGCTCTTGCTGTAGCCTTCAGACTTGATGTGGGGAAAAAATTGACAAGAGAAATGAGTTGATACATAGTATTTGAATGTTGTGAAATTATAATTTTTCAATTGTGTTCAAACGTGTTTCTTTGCATTGGAGTTCTTTGAGAAACAATGGATCTTTAGCTGAGAAACAGGAGATTACTTGATAAAGTTAATGCTACTCTCATCTCCCAGTCCAAAAGATTTGTCACTTGCATTTTTTGTGGCTGTTATCACCTGGAGCAGCTTTCTCAGACTTTTTGTAAAAAGCTCTTGGTGTGTACATAGAAACTTTTAAATGTGTCAGTGTGGTTTATCAGACTGGTGTCTTTTCTGAAACAATACTGATTGCAACAGTGATAAACATGAGGCCAAATTTAAGGGGGCTTAAATTGGTAAGAGTCGAGGCACTTATCCTTGTTTTTCAAAACTGACATTGAGTGTAGAAAGAAGTCTTGCAGGGTTTAAATTTGAACAACCTGTGAATAGCTTATGGAACCCTAGAATCATAGAGAATCTCAATTTAGAATGGAGCTATAAAACTCATTAAGTCCAACTTCCTGCTCCCTGCAGGACGAGCCAACACTAGATCATAAATGCAGCTTTGTTCCACTTCCTCGTGCTCTACTGCTGCTCACTAGAGAGGGGAGATCAGCACATCCCCTGCACTGACCACCTCAAGGAAGCTGTAGGGTGATGGGATCTCCTCTCAGCCTTCTCTTATCTAGAATAATTAAATCAAGTGACCTCAGCTGCTCCTTGTAAATCTTGCCCTTGAGATCTCCCACCAGCTTGGTAACTCTCTGCACTCCTTAAAAGCTTAATGTCCTCCTCATACTCTGGCACCCAAACCAGTCCCCAGCACTGGAGGTGAGGCTGCCTGTCTTGGTTTGGAAAGACAGGTATCTACCAGGGAAATTGGAGTTTCCCTGAGAATGGAGAATGTAAACCCTCTACTAAATTATAATTTTGCAATCAAGGGCTTTTAGGCAAAGATTTTGGGAATAGGAATAACAGTTCTTTACTAGGAATATTAATAATACAAATATAGTAGAAAAAACAAAACCACCCACCCAAAACAAGCAAACAAACAAACAACAATTTTGGAGAAAAGCCNATGTTGTGCCTGATGCACCCCAGGACAGGGTTGGCCCTTCTGGCTGCCAGGGTACTGCTGACTCAGATTGGATTTGCCATCAGCCCAACAGCTCCCACCCCCATCTCTTTCTGCAGGGCTGCCCTCCAGGATCCCATCCCCTAATTTGTATATATAAACAGGATTACCTTGCCCCAGGGGGAGAATCTGGCACTAGCTGCTGTTAAATTTCAAATGATTGGTGATTGCCCAGCTCTCCAAATCTCTGTGCAGCCTCTCTGCCCTGGAGGGAGTCCATGGCTCCTCTATTTTAGGAGGCAAATTGGCAAACTTACACATATGTATGTACGCTTGCCTTATGCATCCATATTATTTATAAAAACACTGAGCCTATTAGAACCCCACTGGTGACCAAACAGCAGCCTGGTGTAACCCCATTTACTAAAACTGTGTGAATCTGGCCTGTCAGCCATTTGTCCACCTGGTGTATTGTGGACTTGGTGTATTGTGGACTTGCCTAGTTTATCTATCTCGCAGTTTATGATGTTAGATGTCAACCAGAATGGCCTCTGCAGGGAAGTGGTCACAGCAGCAGTCACAGCAGCAGCCTGACAAAGTTCGAGAAGTGTTTGGACAATGCTGTCAGACGCACGGTTGTTGGAAATGATAGAGCTTCTAAATTTTTTTAAGTAACTTAGTCAGGGATTTGCTCACCTTTCCCTGTGAGGAGGGGAATTAACGTTTCTCTTCAAAAGACTGGTCACCGAGCCTGGGCCAGGTCGGAGGAGTTTAAAATCAGCAGACTGGGAGTAGCCAGAAGATACACAGCAGAGAAGAGAACATTAGCAAACATCACCCCCTGGAGCGATCACTTGATCTGGTAAAAGACTGATAACAGAACCAAATTAGCACGGAAGCAATGAGGACCAAATTAGCATGGAAGCCAAAGGGATCAATAACCAATGGGAGATTGAATACTACGAATTATGTCATTTGGAACAATGAATGAGAATTTCTTTGGGTTTTGTATGTATAAATATGTGAAAAATCAGATAAAAGAACCCTGTATGATACAATGATTTTCTACACAACACTGGCATGTGTGGATGGAATAATTTCTATTGCACATCTTGGTCAGTATAACATCCTGGCCAGAATAAAGTACTGCCTAAATTCTTTAACACTGAAAAGATATTGGAGAGTTTCTGATTTTCTCACTGTTAATGGTGACAGTGTGACTCTTGGGGCTGTCCTGTGCAGGGCCAGGACTTGGACTTGATGATCCTTGTGTGTACCTTCCAACTCTTCCCTTCAACAACTGTAGACTGCATACAGTCATTTGGGTAAAATATATTGATTTTAAATATCTAGATGAACTCCCTTGCTATGTAGTTAGGTTGATTTTTATTATTTTTGCCTTAAGAATTCAAGAATATCCCTCTGGTGATTGCTATTGCAAGGGTTACTGTTCTCATTATTACCAGAGAAATTAAGAAACATGCTACTACTTTTTATGCAGGGAGTTAAAAGTCTCTAGCTATTCTGATAGTTTTCAAGAACTTTCCTGGAGTAACTTTGGTGGCATCTGGTGGTTTCAGTGGCTGAAACCAGACGAGTTGATCTGTATTGGGTTTTAATGGCAAGGTGCAGCAGGGAACTTCAGGTGTGGTCTTTGTGAGAAAAGAGCAGGACCTGCCCAGCTGTTGGACAGAGCAAGCACCAGCTGGCTCCAAAACAGCTTCCCAAAGCAGAGACAGTCAGCAACACTGGTGGCTGGCACCTCTGTGACAGCATGACATGCTTATTACAGAGTTAAAAGTGATGCACAGCAGCTCAGAGAGAGAAGATTGAGAAAAACATGAGACTCTGCGGATACCTAAAGCATGGGACTGTGGTGGTGCAGGTTCTCCCCCTGCAGCTCACTGAGGAGCATGCTGGAGCAGATATTCTTGCTGCAGACCTTGGGAGACGCCTGCCATAGTTTGACCTTGCTGGCAGCTTGTGCAGGTGCTTCTTTGCTTCCCCCTCCCCTACACCAGTCTCTGTGGCATGGAGGGGAGAATCAGAAAAATACTAAAACTCATGAGTCCAGATAAAAATGGTTTAATAATTGAAACAAAGTAAAATTTAATTATGCCCAGACTGTCCCCCAGAAGCAATCAGCACTTCCAGCCAACACTCCCATATACCGGGCATGGTGTTCTATGGAATGGAATATCCCTTCCACCAGTCTTTGACCCACCTTGGAGAAGTTTGTGAAGGACTGTACCCCATGGAAGGAACATCATTTTGAAGCAAGATTAGAGCATGATGGGAAAGAAATGGCAGAGACAAATCATAACAAGCAGACCACAGCCCCTGTTCCCCATTCTCTACATGGCTTTTGTGTGTGTGTGTGTGTGTGTGTGTGTGTGTATAGGAGTAGAGGTGTCAGGAATGAAGAAATGGAGATAAGCCCCCCCAAAGAAGAGGGATGTGGGGGAAAGGTGGTTGTAGTTTTGTTTGTATTTCTTGTCACCCTACTCTTAATTGGCAGTATTTTAAATTAAGTTTCCACAGGTTGATTCAGTGATTTCTATGCTGATAATTGTTGACTGATCTCCCTGTCCTTATGTCAACCCTTTTTTTCTGTCCTGTTGAGCAGGGAGAATTACAAAGAGTTGGGTGTGAGGCTGGCAGTCAAGCTCAGCCTATCACATTGTCTCACGCAGCCTTATTCTGTTATTCTCACACCAGTGGGACCACAGCACTTCCAGCATGATAAGAAATTAACTACAATGCATATTAGAAATACAAGTTTTCTATGGAAAACTGAAGAAGCCTGGCTATGAGTGCACTCATTTGCTGAGAAGAAAACAGTAGCTGCAAATTAATTTTTAAAAGCTTGCACTACCATGAAAGTAGCTATTGCAATACACAATTCTAGTAAAAAGATGCTGTTGTACTTGCCTTCCTGTAGTTATTTGAGGTTAGGTCCGACTATTGAGACATACTGTTAATTGACATGGTACAAAGAACACGTTTAGCTACAAGATTCAAAATACCAAACCTCCCCTCTTCCCCTGCCTTCCTGGTTAATTTTTTCTGATATAAAACCCCACTTTTTCATAGTGATCAGATGCTTAAAATCCTCTTGTGTGGCTGCCCTGGAAGCAGAAAGCTTACCAAAAACAGTGAGAGAGGAGGTGAAGCACAGGTGTGTGTTAGTTAATTTCTGAATTATCAGGCTGACCAAACCCACAAAACATGGAAGAAGAAGTGATCAATGTGACTGTACAGACCTGAAGCAAAACCTAATGGTCACCAGGCCAGATTTAGGAGGAGCCTTACACATCAGCTAGCCTCCAGTTTTCATCTACCATTATCCTTTTGCTGAGGGAACAATAATAATAATTAAAAACATATCACCTTACAAAGGGTAGTTGAACTTTAAAATTACCTTTATATGTAGCATAAACAAGTGTCTGAAAATCACAATCATCTGAAACTTTTCCTAGATGAATCTATGATAATTTCTAAAATTGCTGTGGTCTGACTCATACTTGGGAGGGCAGCCTTCTGGCCTGCTCAGTCCAAAAATGAATATACTTTTACGCACAAAAACAACAATATTGTATTAAAAATCCATGTTTGTTGGAAAAAAAACAACCCTGTAACAATGTTTTCTATAGTCTTATCTCACCACTTACACTGTTTTTACAATTTGTTTAAATTTGTTTAAAGAGCAATTTGTTTAAAATGGTAACCAGTTCTTTAAATAGTTGGTTAGTTACTATGCTGTTAAGATTATATTTTACTGTTCTGTAGTCAGTTGCTGACAAGACACTTGAACTCATTTTGCCATCTCAGAGAAAGGTATAACGCTTTTCCTATAAGGAACTAAATAATTTACTTTTCCTGCAGCAAAATAACATTTAAAATCTTAATTTAAATATTTGTTATTTGATTTCTTCGAACTGTAGTCCTCTCCTCTTCTGTGTTTTGTTTCTGCCTTGTTGAACACAGCACAGTCTGAGGACAGATAAAATCTGAATTCGAAAGGCAGCTAGCCAGCAGCAAAAGACACTTCCGGAGATTTGATCTTCCTGTTCCCAATTTACTCTGTTCTATCATTGCCCAGGAAACTCCTTCCTATCCTGTGCTGACATCCATTGCTTAAAAAGTTCAGGAACTCCTTTCCACTTGCAACAAAGTGAAATGGAGTTTTCCCCTGGCTTAGAGAAAAGTCTCATTTTGGTTGCAGCTGCAACGTGGTTGCAAACTGCCAAGTGCAAAGAACTTTGTGAACATTTTCCTTGAAAATGGTGCCTTTTACTTTAAGAAATTGTAAGCACTTTATCTGTCTTATTTAAGGATACTGTTTACCGTTTTTGCTCATTATTCCTACTGACCAGATGGTGGGGGTATCAGAAACAAGCTTTTAATTCTCAAAGGGGATCCTATTATGTTGCAATTATGTACTTCATAGAAGAGGGCATATAGATATAGTCTCCTTAAGTCCTTGTGATCCTCAGACTATTAGGTACAGTTTAAATCTCTACTATGCCCAATACAGAAGATTTTTGTTCTGTTTTTGCATATCTACCATGGTTAAGCTATAATATNCAGTGTGCAAATAAATACTAGCAAAAATACTAAAACATATTAAAACATAAAAGAACAATCAAAATGTTTAATTCATAAACAGGGCTTCCCCCTTCATGACAGATAACAAACATATAATAAATAGCTTCCCCATTACAAACATCGGAAACTGTCTACTATAATATATTTTTAATTAATAAGGATACACCACACACCATTTATTTTCAAGGCCATATTTAAAACAGTAGTGAGTTGGCTTGACATCTCATGGTATAAAGCAACCTATTTATATCCAAAAAAGGGAGACATAGCTTATTGCAGAGAAACTGATGACTGAAATGCCTGTCCTTATGAACTAGAGTGTGAAATCACTAGTAAGAGATCCTGAAACAGGATATGACTTATTCTTCACAAAAGAAACAGAAATTATTCACCTGTTACTAAAATATTGCAAAATAATTTGTATCTGGGCCATTCTGTAAGAAGCTATAATTATGTCCATAGCCTTTCCAAAATCTCTACATTGCAGGCAATTGCTATGATTTTTATTTTTATGATGATTCAGCCCAAATGCCCACCTGTTTTGCTGTATATGAGACACATTCCTTTCCTAACCCTGCAATACAAAATCATAGAACTAACATACAAGTAGCAACCAACAGTCACAGATTTCACAGGGCAGATAAACATTTTTCCCTTCTGTTTTTTAAAGCTCACAGAGGGCAGAGATGAATTTTCAAGGATCTGATGAAAAATATTGAGTGAAAAGGAGAAATGTGCTAAATATGGTGATATGGAAATTTAATTAAAATATTGTTGCATTGTGGAAAAGCAGCCATCTGAGCAACCTGCTGAGATTTACCTATTATTTGTAACTAGACTTCCACTCTTCTAAGTGGGTATTTCTACTAGCACATAGCTCACTTGTTCTTCTGGCTCCAGGTTGTTGGCTGTGGTCTTGGTCACATGAGGAGGATTTCGGCAGACTGTTCACATTCCTTTAAACTCTTGCATAATAGAGAGCAGTTGCTGAACATGCTGCTGAATATTCTGCTGTTCTTCTCCTAGCCACTCCTCATCATGGAGAATCTCCTCCTGCAAGGAAACTGGTTGTGAAGCCTTAGATGAAGCAGTCAGATGGAGCAATTACTTATAACTCACTATCCAGTCATCCTCCACCCTATCCTTACAAGTTCTAGAGAGCTGTGGCCCTGGTAAGCTGAAGTGCATGCAGAGTGCCCCCTGCGCTGCAACAAACCCAAAGAAAAAGCCACCAAAGTACCCAGAGACAAACTTCACAAAATAAACCTACACAGTCAAGTGGCATAATTCAAATGTTGAGTATGCCCTCTGCAAAGAAACAGAAAAGAATGGATAATTCATTTCTGGTTTTGCAGGGGAATAGTCTTTCCTCATGTGATGCCTTTGCAAGACAGAAAATGTTTACCTCAGGTTACCCGGACTGACAGTGGATTTACCAGGAGCTGAGAAGATTGCAGTCTTTTTCTTTCCCTACTAGTGCTGCCCAGTGTTCCAGGCCAGATACTATAACAGGACAATAAATAAACAGCTCCTCTTCTGTTCAGCCCCACGCAACCCCACAGGTGCATTCACCATTCAGCCTTGCCAAGAAAGAGCCCTTCCTCATCCTCAGAAGGAGAGGAGGCAACATCATGAAGAGATAGCTGGGGTTACAGGATGGGAACAATGCTGTCTCCTGTCATCAGAAAGTACAGACGCATGTCAGGTCGTGCGATCCAAACACAGCCAGGTCGTTACTCCTCCACTACTGTCTCCTAGGGGAGGAGTTGAAGTTCAACATTTCCCAGTGTTGAAAGACTGAGTGAGGGAGGCAGGGAGGTATTCAAGACAGTAGGCACGTGGTTGTTTGTCCCATACACCATTTTTATAATTCAGGACAGAGCAGTTCACTTAAAGACTCTCTTTGTTTATACTGGAATATGAGTTTGTAATATGTAACTCTCCTTGCCATCTAAGGTGTCAGCCAGTGTATTTTGTCCTTGTTTTCTGTTGAATCACAAGTCCAGTAAGTCAGTCACATCTGAAGAAACTCAGAAGGAGACTACCTTATTTATGGATCAGCATGACATCTTGCTGATGGGAACTGTACTGGCTCAGTTTAAGTCCCTGTGTAAACCTGCTGCCAGAGAGAGAATGCTCCTTCAGAATGCACTTGACTCTCAGGAAGGCTTTTTCTTTCACCAGATGCCTCTCGTGCCAAAACCCAAAAGGCTGAAGAAGGGTTTGCAGAAATCTGCAGGTAGATGGTGTAGTATCTGAGACACATCAGGGAGCAGTGAGGGGCAGCAGGTGTGATGGCACTGCCAACCCCCTCCTCCAGCCCAAGTTCTGCTTCTGTCTGAAAAAAAGACCCAAAGCCATGTCTTCATTTGCTGATCTTGTGAGAAGGGAAACCACCAAGTCTCATCTAGAAGTGCCTCTCCTTGTTATAACTGCAGAAGGCTGTGTCTGCCTTTACTGTGATAAAAGAAAGGTGTCTTAGTAATGATAAAGAAGCTTCACTTCATATGGACCAATTACGATATTTTAAATACATGTGACTAATAAAGCAATAGAAGAAAAAGGGGTTTGTTATCTTCCTACAAAACAAACTTTTTTTTAGTTCAGTTCTTAATGTGGGAGTTTCATAATAATAAATTAGAGCTCAAGTAGAGCTGTGGTGAAAAAAATGTGCTTAGTATTTATGCAACTGTTCCATTCCTCTATGTCCACAAAACATAACAAAGAAGTTGAATAAAACCCCAAGTATAATATTTGAAAACAATTAAAAATGTTACTCAGAACAAGCAGTCAGTAAATTGTTCTAACAGTTCCCAGGAGTATTTAGATAATAGAGGCTGTGTATCATGTTGGTATGCAGCATTCAAGAAAAAAAAAAAGAAAATTGTTTTGCAGTAAGAACTGTGTTCAAAACACATATGGGAAGGATTCAATCGGAATGTGCAATTATACCCACAGCTGTACAACCTCATTTGGAAAAAGTTTACCCTTAGTTTATGGATCTCTCTCTCTTCTTTTCTTGTCATTCTCCAACCTAACTTTAAGCCAAGCTTTATTTTGGTGGTTTGTGGTTTTTTTTTTTTTCTTTCTGAGAATCCTGTATGGTTCATGTTTTAGAAATAAAAGATTGCAAAAATGAATAAACAGCCTAGTATCTATTCAGTTTAATAGGTCTGTCCGTGATTTAACAGATGAAAACATAATCCAGTGTCTGAGAGGTATCACTTTTCTGATAAAGTTTCTTGGAAGCAGATTCCCATTCAAGTTGATGTCTTTCTCTACATTGTATTTCACTAACTTTTCTGTTTAGTAGGCAACAAGAAACACTGCAAAGTGTAGGCACTTACTATTTGAATATCTGGTCCTAAATATCCCAGTCCACATTAATTTGGCTAAGTTCTGCTTGCATGATATGTGGTAATCAGTGAATGTTTGTACCCAAAGGGTTGAACTAGTGAGTGAAATCTAAAACCTCTTCTGTAGCTGCACTGAATGTCTTTCAATATCCCAAGGAAAAGACATAACCACATATGAGATCATTGGCAAGGGTTTCCCAGAGCAGATCCAATGGAAGTCTGAAGCTGCACAAGTAAGGATTATTTTTGTAAATTTGGTCTGAAAATGGAACTCTGGCATTGATGAGTGTATAGCTAATGGCTTAACAATGTTGCTTGAAAGAAGGTGTTCACAAATTAATAGAAAAATTTCAAATGAGAATTAAAACCCCCCAAACTAGCAAGTTAGGATATGGGAAAAGTGATAAGAAGTTATACATCAATGTGTGGGTACAAAACAACCCACAGAAAGGGTATACAGCCATGGAAATGATACCATTGTACTTGCTGAGTTAAAGTTAATGAAACATAGAGACAGAATCTATGAATGACATCATATCACAAGTATATGATTATTGATGTTGTACTAACTTTAAATAGACCAAGTTTTAAAAGTATGAATTTTAATATTTATTGAAATCTCTGCATTGGAGCTGTTTACATCCTTTGCTAAAGTCCATATTTACCCTGAAAGTTACTCAATTTGCTGTTCTGAAATAGCTCTTTACTAGGGAGATATGAATAGAGTATTACAAGGATTTGTTTGCAGTTCTCAAAATTATTTTTTTTTCTGACCACTGAGAGGCAGTTTGGAATTTTAAATGTGTGTTGAGCAATTAATTATCAAACTATTATAGAAAATGGCATCTTAGAAAATATATGTAACTTGCTACATTCACTAAGACACACCTCCAAGCTGAAAAGGTCAGGAACAGACAAAGGAATCAACTAAACATAAGCAGTCAAAGAACTTAAGTAAAACTAGATTAAATTTCTAATTGGATATCCTCTTCTAGTAGTAAAATGAGCTTTGAGCCTGTCCACGTAACCAGGTCCTCTATTGCTTATTCTTATAAATCTTGCAGACTTAATACAGCTAAGACGAGCTAAGCCAAATTTGACTGTGATTCGTGTACAAATACAGTTAACTCTTTGGATATTTATTGTGACCCTGCAGCTAGTGAAAGATCGTTGTTTTTTCCTCTTCTTACAAACTCAGTATGCATTCTTATTAGGCATTTGTTGGTGGAGTCATTCAGGCAAAAGTTTGAAGGCCCATCCTTTACTTGGCTGTAGTTTGTCTGGTTAAAAGAAGAATACAGAAGAAACATGTTAAGAGCACTAGAAAAGAAGTTAAACAACTGAACTCAAAATAATGAAGGAAAAAGAACTGGCATTTAAGTTTACATATTCGGTGGACAGTGTTCTATACAAAAGCTTGATTGATTCTAAAGCTGATATTTGATTTCAGCTATTGTTGGAATGAGAGAATATGCAATGGTGAAACATTGAATGTATCTGGTAACACTTTATTAGAACCAAGGCAATTAGGAGAGGACAAATTTAGAATAAATAAATTTTAAACTTCTTCCATAAAGAGCAGAAATCTCTCAGTGGAAATTCAGACAATCTATTCTCAAGACCTCCAACAACCCATTTGAACAACACTTAAAAAACATCACTAAGCCTTTAACAGGAAATATCTTCAGCCCCAGCTCAAGAACTGTTTGCATAAAGAATATGTGCTTTATCAACTCATTTTATAATGATTATTTCTTTAATATTCCTGCTCAATTCACACAATTATTTTATATCAAATACTTCTCTGTAATTCAGCTAAAGATTCTTCCAAAAAGAGCCGAATGAGTTAATTCACTTCAGTTGCTGTTCAATTAATACTTCAAGCTGGTGTAAACCAGTCCTTCACTCAGAAGAATCAGTCCCACTCGCAGTTGCTCACAGCTTGCACCCACTCCCTTGTTCCAACACAGTTGTCTGTGTGACTACAAGGTTAGCTAAATAAGGAACTTGTGCAGATCAAAAATAACAATTTTGCTCATTTCTTCCTGTCACCTAATTGCAGAATTGACTTCACTGTGTGGCTGCACAAATACTTGTGCAGGAGGAATGAGGAGAACTCCTTCTCTGGGCATTGTGAAACAGCTGTGGCCATTCAAGCTTTAACTGTTTGCTCTGATCACTCCACTGAAGGTTTCCCAGTGTACACATATTCAAAGTAGAGGTTACAAAAACAGAAAAAGAATGTGTTTCTGCTGTTTGATATGAAGTCTCTACTCCTGCCTAACTCACTATCATGATCAATTTAAGACAATCCTCAGTAGTTTCCGCAGAAGCCTATATTCTTCCCTCTCTGCAGGGTCTGCAGGGATTTGATTTCTAGTAAGTGGCGGAGTAGTCATGGACAAGTAGGACGTTTTTTGATTCTGTGTCATTTTATCAGTGCTTTAGATGCAGGAAAACAAAAATAAGAATGGAAGGGCCCTAGTGAAAACCTTGTAGAAAACAGCTATTACACAATAGTTGTTCTGAGATTGTTTTGAACATAGATGGGCCATTGAACGTGGTAACAAAGACAAAACCCCAATGTGTTTAAGGAATTAAAGGAGATCCCAAAAAAGGAAAGAAGAAAGACCTGCTGAAACACAGTGCAGGGACTTTGTACTCTGGGTTTGGAGCCACAAACAACCGTATGTGAAATTTACAGCTGTGGTGAAGCAGGTTAAAAAAAAAAAAAACAAACCAAACCATCCTAACTGCCACTGGTGAAAAGAAGAAACTATTGAGATCAGGAATACTGACAGGCTATTTTTTATGTTAAAGTGAAATTTAAAAGAGTTCTATGTGGTTAGACCCAAGCAAAATCTTCAAATGTTCTCTAAGAGAACACAATAAAAGGAAAAGACCAAACAAAGAGAAGAACTGGGAAATCGTACCCCTAGGATGACAAAACCTTACCACATGTTACTGGTATTCTTGTTGAAGAAAATAACTCCTTTCACTGTAAGCACCTCTGAATATCTTTATAACAACATGAAAACCATTACAATGCCATTGCCACTAATAAAAAACATAATGTGGAAGTGATGAAAAATGAAAGATACATCATCAGGGACAATACAACTCTGGGTGCATTAGGCTTGTTCAAAACACAGGAGTGTACAGTGAAATAGTTACTACCTTAATGTTTTTAATGAAATGCACAGGCAGTCTCTAGGAAAGCCATCTAGATCATTAGGATTTGCAAGAGTTTTGAGAGAACTATTTTGCTGACCAGGTTATTAGTTTAATATCAATAGCAAGCAGCAGCTCAACTCCGAGCTCAGAAAGAAAGAGGCAATTATACAGAAAGAACCTTGCTTTTTAAGGTTATCTTCACAAAAATCTTTCCTTTCCCTGCTCCCATACCCAAATTTAAGTCAGCTCAGTGCTGAATGAAAGAGTTTCTGCAGGAGACAAAAGATGTCAGGCAAAAATATTGAAATATTATATGGAAGGCCAGGTTTACCAAAAAGAAGGTTACATTTAACCATGTATAGTACTGCAATGAAAAAAATGGTATAAAGCATTGTTTGAATACTAGGGTTGGCCCATAGAGGACATAGAGGACATAGCATAGAAAAATGCTATAATAAACTGAAAAATTGAACAGTGATAACTGAGAAAGTAGTTTAGCTGAAACTCCAATTCAAATGCACAATGGATATCTATCATAGCAGCAGAAAAGATGAAATTCTCAGAGCATGAAATGGCAAGTGAGTGATCTCTATTTATTTGAGAGATAAGGAAATTCATAAACACTTTGGTTGTTAAGATGGAATTAATATTTGTGGGATTTCTTTTGGTACCACCTCCTCTTCAGAAAAGTTGATTCTACTCAAGGCCCACAGTGTAATAGCACCTAAAACCTAGTTCCAAATCTTTTAGTGGTGAAGGGAAAGCATTTTTAGAAGGCTACAGAATCAATGATTTATATAAATAAAAATATATATGTGCATTCTTTAATAAAGATCAGTACAAAACACACAGAGCCAACTCTGCTACCTCCAAGTTGCTATCATAGAATAAGAATCTGGTGAAAAGAGGCTGCGTATTACAGAAAGAAACCCAGAAGTTTAATTTTTCAGAACATCAGGTTGCCATGGAACTGGTAACCAAGGGACATAACAGCTGGTTAAGTTATGTAGTGACATATTACAATGTTTGTTAGGGTTAGAAATAACCCTCAGCATGCTATAGGAAAGCGTTGCTACATTTTCCATCTTGTCTTTTGCAATGGTAAATTCAAATGCAGAGCAAGGGATCATTTCACCCTATTCAGCAAAAGGTGCAGCACAGAACAGGTGTTCACGTTCTAAGGAAAAATCAAAGAAAACAAATTCTGACACAATAGAAATGAGAAAAAGTTATTGAAGGAGTTTGATAATGCAAAATTTTCTGTAAAAGGGTATTTAGAAATTCACAGGATAAATTATGTATATGTTCAAATTTCAGTTGATTTATTCCTATTCCTTCCTGGGTACTGACTAACTATTTCTTCTTGAAGACTCATGATAGATTCTTATATGCCACCTCAAGACTCTGGATCAAGAGGCAAGTTGTAAATCTGTCATTGCATTATAATTAGCTTTCTTGGAATAAAAACTTACACAGAATCCATGTGCAATTTATTTATTTATTTGTTTATTCATTTATTTACTACAGCTGGGAAACTGAGGAGTGCAGTCAATGTAAACTTAATTCTCAACTGAATTTATTAAGTCTTTGCCTATCATATTTCTTTTTTATCCCAGAGGGGTAGTTTCCATGTATAAGAGTTGAGGAGAAAAACTGCATCCAGATGTCTATTGCCCAAGAAACTTCCTTCATATAGCCTTTATTTAACGGCAGCATTTTCAATTTCTGAGGTAATGCAGGAAACACACTGGGGGCACATAAATACAGAATCACACCACGAAGGTCATTCCATCATACAGGGAGCATGGTAAGTATAGAGAAAGGAATGTGTGGCCATGCAATTCACATGGTATCATGTGATGGTACCTCCAGGATTCTCATATCCCAAAATTCTTCTTCGGTCAATCACCAGGAGGGGGAATGTAGATGTGAATCTCATACACCATGGGAGACTCCCGTTCACCTCCATATGGCAATGAACCAAAAAGTAAATACTGCCTGTGAATATGGAGCCATTTTTTATTACATTAGTCTTGCTTGGAAACCTGCTGCTCTTTTCTAAGTAATTTTCAGGCTTTGTTTTCCTATTTAAAAGTAATGGTGGGTTGAAACGGTTCAGATTTTTTCCTAAAAATTCTAAGAAATATAAAAACCAGAATACTACTTCTATTGAAGTTTTATAAAACCTAATGCAAAGATGCTAATGGTTTTAATTTTCTATAACAAAAACATACTATCGTTTGAAGTGGATATTTATTTTCAGAAACTTGATGTGGGATATCAGTGTTTGTTTCTAGTGAGTGCACATGCAGTATGAAGCAACATAAAACAGGATAAGACATCTGAACCATGCTCAGTTTACGGCCTGTTCTAATTTTTTGAGATTGCAGTAACTATAACACACTTCTTCTCTTTCTAAGAAGTGGGGACATACAGAAGAGGTGCAATAGCAACACAACTCTTCATAGTACCAAGGGTGTACCTTTAGAAGACTCAAGCAGCATAGTCTGAGCTGGTTGTAAAAGTGTAATTCAAGATGAATATTAGAGAGCATGATGATACATAGCACATCCTCATCTGATGAATTTATGCATTCTTAACAAATTTAGAGGAGTACGTTTAGTTTCATATTAGTATAATGTGATATGCAGAGGTGAAATTTCTAAAGTAGGAACTCACATGTCTCAGGGGCTTTCCAGACACCCAGTAAGATTTCTCAGTCTGGCCATTCATGAGACTCTGGCAGTCACACTCCCAGCACCAAAGACTGTCAATCCTGGGGCTGAAGCCCATTCATGGCTTGTTATAAATTTAAAGAGCCAATCTCAGAGAAAACAATTTATTGCCAATGAGAATTCCGGACAAGAAAGCGACAAAGCCAAATAAAGCAATCGACAGAGCCAGCGAAGCGAGGGAAGCGGTGCGCACCGGGTGAAACCCCAAACGTGACCTCTACCGCGTCACGTTCCATGAGTGCCCGAGCCCAAATCTGTTAGCTTGATACCCCTCCCAGTTTGGGCTCCGTGTACATGTCCTNGGCTCATGACACACTAGGACAAAAAATACACTGGGAACCTTGCTTGAGTCCCTGCTTCCCCCACTCTCACAGGCAGAGGAGACTTCCCAGGGCAGAGTCTCAGATGCCTCATTCCACAGTACAATTTATTCACGGTGCAGAAACGCAGAAACAGCTCCAAGCTGGTGCCCCCAAGGAGGATCCTCAGCAAAGGAACCTCTGGGCTTTTATACCCTCACAGTCCAGGCCTCACTCTTCCTCCTGAATCCTCAGCTCCTGCTGTTATCTCCCATTGTCCATTCGCCTGGTTGGCAGCACAAGTCATCCTGCCCTTTGTTATCCAAAAACAAAGTTGTGAAGTTCATCACTCCCCTTTCCTCTGGCTGGCCAACACCACAACTGTGCCCTTTGTTGTGCAAAGCCTCATCAGCAGTTCATGGGCCTCTTGTCTGAGTTTCCACCCAGAGCTCAATCTGCATCTTGCAAACCAAACTATCTGCACAAGATGGATTCCTCAACACATCTTTCCAAAGTTCTTTTTTTCTGTGGTTTCAGGCATCTCAGAGTCTCCTGACACCACACCAACCAAAACTGATAGGAGTAACTTCTGAAACCATGGCCCATAATGGAGTTTGGATGCAGAGAGAAGTCGGTCAAATAAAGTAAATTCCACAAGGTAGAAAATATAAGTAAATTTAGACAGGAAAAAACCTTCATGGAATAAGTTGTCTGGAGAGGCCATACCTTCAGGAGCCGAGAAGATGCTTGGATGCCAGGCAACCATCTTTGGACAGCAGGAAGCACATTCTTCCACTTGTAGTTGCCAGCACTGTTTAGCAACAGCTGTGATGTGGTAGAGCATCCCAGCTCAGTTCCTCAGTCTAAGGAACTTCCTTCTATTGAAGAAGAGATTAGTTATCTTCCCTCATGATATAAATTATGAGATGATGATATAAATCTCCTTGAGATGAGTCACGCCAAATCCTTCCTTTGTCAGGACTTCTAGGGAATTTTTGCAGCACTTTTTCAACCTCTGTCACAGCAGTTGTGACAAGAACTTGAACTGGCCAGATTTGCCCATGTAGGAAAAAATGTTTTTTCCTGTGTAGAAAGATATTAGTAAATACAGCTTGAGCTACCACAGAAGAGGAGAAATAATTTAATTAGTATGAATGTCTCCTTATCTCTATTATGGTATGTCAATATCAATCCAAATTTTCTCATCAAGATGGTTTAGATAACCCATTTTTACCTTTTGGTAGCAAGTGGAGGCAGGTTTTATTGGATCTCTGACCTGTGTTGGTCATTATTCCACAATAGACACTCACCTCAGAACCTGTACCTTATTCAAATCAATTACTTTCAAGTTTTTTCACTCCATCTCACTTCATAGGCACTTTACTTTCTCTGTTCCCAAAAGAGGTGTATTGTAACATGGATTTTCCTTGTTTATTCCCTTTTACAGCTTTTGTTATTAAATTCCAGTGTCTCAAGTAGAACAGGCATCTACTACTGGTCCTGGAGGCAGGGTTGCAACTCCGCTCAAATTCAGATTTGAATAATCTTCAGTTTTCCCTAGAGGGGTTAACTCTCCATTTGAATTGTTAATAGTAATAAAACAATGCATCCATTCTACTAATACCTCATAGAGGATTTTTTAGTAATTTCAAGCCAGGCAGGATGAATTAATTTCTCTACTGAGGAATGTTTTTATTTAATACTTGAATGCCTATTATATATTCGTAGTAGCTCAGTACTCTTGTTACTTGATAATCTGGAAAATCTCCCCAAGGAAGTAAATGAAGGAACATGTGACCCTTGTAAATTGTTCCCTCTGGCAAATAATTTATGTAATAATTATACTGTAGCAAAAGTTTTGAAATTATATTCCTAGAAGACCACATTCAGGTTGTACATTAAGCCTGAAAACTCAAATTTTCTTGAGATACCATAAAAATATATGATATTGACCTAAATGTTTTTTGCCAAATAAGGAGTTTATTAGTTCACAATTAGATAGCTGTTCCTCAAATTTCCATGTATTTGACAGTAATGATGGAAAAATGCCATGTGTTCCATTTTTGCTGTCCTTTGCTATCCTGTAAAAAAAGCTCTTCTGAAACTGAGTGAGTGCTTCATAAAACTGGGAGCTTAGCCAGCAGAACGTGAAACTTGTCTCAAAGACAAGTAATCTAAATGTCATCCTTGTTTCATGGAGAATGGAGACTACTTATGTTTTACCCCAGTCAAAAGCATATATTGGCACTGTTGGGAAAGCCAACTGAATCTAAGAAGGACATCAAAATGTGTCTATTCCACATTTTGTAAACAAGTTTATGCTAAAACAGAGCCCTAGCTCAATGCTGGGTTCAGCCTAAGCACATTTACTGTCTTAGATTGGGCCTTCCTTTTATTGTTACTGGTTATGGATTAATCAAGTACTGATGGATCTATGCAGCACATGGATTCAGACCAGATTCAGTATAGAGATGCTTTAAGTAGGAACACTGGGACTTTTTCCAGATTTCTAAAATCACTCACCCATCCAGGGGTGTTTACAGAGTCACTTCTGTATTTAATATTACCAAATTTGACATGTGGCACTTTCTGGGACAAAAAGAATATCCTTTCTGTTTGCAACATTAATCATTCCTTGCTGATCATAGAAGCTTGTCTGTGGTACTTCAGCCTGCTTCTCATTCAGCTCTGTCTGGCTCATTGTGCAAAGTCTGAGAACAGAGGAGTGGGAGGACTGGTGTCTTAGCCACAGAGCTTTGCCAGCCTCGGGTCTGCCTAGCAGATCTCTATCTATCTGGGAGCAAATACAAATAGATTAACTGTCTCTGAGTCACCTCTTTAGCTGCTATGCAACAGCATAGATGGGCATCAGCCACTAATAGTGCAAGTCCTCTGGAAATCAAGTTGCCAGAGGCTAGGGAAGCAGAAAAGGAGCAGCCATTCCTGCAGGATACCTCTGGTTCTCAATAAATACATTGTAAAGAAGAATCACCCTTCCCTCCTGTCCTCTCTGAGTGGCATGCAAGTTCTGAGACAGGAGTGCTTCTCCTGAGATTATTTCTGTGTCAGGCAGAAATGTCTATATAAAACAAGGACTTAAAAAAACCAAAAAAATAAAACACAGCTCTGAAAATATAAACAAATAGGAAAGTGTATCTGTAAAGAAGCCATTTTGGATTTGCCCAGAGGCATAAGATACAAACCATGCCCAGTGGATTCAGGACATCTGTGTTTCTTCCTTGCAATAAACCTGAAGGTTAATGTCATAGAGAATGAAATAGGTGCAATACTTCACCTCTGCCTGCTTTACTTTCAGGTAAACATGCACTTCCTCAATGTATCTAACAAACTTATAGAGCCACTAAGAGTAAGAAATGGAGAATCTAGCTTTGCTTGTTATAAATGTGAATAAAATAAACAACAAATTTAAAATTTAGCAGCAATTTTAGTATCAATTTAAATATAAAATCAAGCATATACAAAAATTTGGCAATGATTACTTAAATCTGGTTAAGGTTCTGCTAAAGCATAAGCAAAACTGACCAGGGTACAGGGGGAGCTTCTCACCCTACCTCATGTACAAAGCAGAGCAGTTCAGACTACACTTATGTACTATCTGCTAATACATATTCATCAATGTTCCCCCTATGTTCTTACTTCTGATTCTAAAAATTTATGTCACTATGCTTCATGTGCATGCTTCACTTGCTGCTAGGAGGTCTTCTGTCTTCTTTTGGTGGTCTTTTGGATGAAGGCTCACAATCTTCCTCATTGTCCTCTGAATAACCTTACAGATTGTGCATGCACCCCAAGACTTGTGTTAAGTTAGCATATTCCAAAAATATGCCTTATAAAAACACAACTTAAATTCTGCACCTGGAACCATCCCAATGATCCATCTCAAGGCATCAGCATCTTCCATAATTATCCCAAGACCTATTCCATTTTGGGATTTTACTTATCTCAAATTACATCCTGTATCCTATTTTTTTTCATAAACATCTGTAAACATCTCTTTTGTGACACTAATCACATATCAATTTTTCTAAAATATTGATATTGATATCTAAAATATTGATATTGATATTTCTAAAAGATTGATATAGTTACAATTTAGTTAGCACAAAATCATTTATCACAGCTGATAAGGAATTGAGATGCTTTTGGTACTGCAGGCACATGTCCATCCTGGTGTGCAGTGATGATTCTGTTAATTTGTGTTTTTGTTTGGGGACTTTAGAGGCAGTAAACCTTCTCAAACACACACACACACACACACACGCATGCACACACAGATGCACACACAGACGCACACACACACTCTGCAACTGGAGAGATTTCAAAGAAAGAGAAAATTCTCTGTAGGAAATGAATGGTGATTTCCCTTAATTTCACCTGGAAATCTGGTTTAGTGAGTGGAATCCCAGCTGTCCATATCAGCAGAATTAATTGCTATGTGTGGGTAAAAATGAATGAAGCCATTAGCCTAGCATAATTGCCTGTCTACAGGACTTCAGCCTGCCTTTTTGCAACAAATTAGCAACTTGAGAGCCTGAACACAGCATTGAATTCTATTTTCTTTCTCATTGCACCAAATTCAGTGCGCCTGATTTTTATATCATCATTGTATCCTCAATTGCTAATACCAGCGGATATTATCGTTGGGTCAAACCCTGCTTATTTCACCTAACTACTCACATTGCATCAGGAGGGGATGTATTCAGGAGAGCAAGATTTATTAATGATACTTTAAGTTTCCAAGTATTGAAAACTTTGGAAATTTGAAAACTGACTGTCCCTGAAGGTTGACATACTTTCAAATTATGGAACTTTGTATGTAGCAATAAGAATTTGTTGTATTAACAATCTGGATACATAAAAGTATGCATTACAGATCCATACACTAATAATTAAGAGAAAGTAATTATTCTTCTTTAAAATGAGGGAAAAAAAAAACAAGCCAGTTTCAATTTTAGATATGTGATAACACCTTAAAAACATTTCAGTGGACCTAGAAGTAGAACATCAGCTTTTTTTCACTTGCCTGGTTTAATATTCCAGCTGGAGGAATAGTGTTTTGCTATATCATCCTGAGACCTCTGAGGAGGTTTTTGACTAAAAGTCACCACTTTGGCTGCTACATCTAAGTTTGACAGGACAAATAATGAGCTGCTGCCCCATAGACTGCCACATTAACACACTGAAATGTTGGTTTATCTTAATACAACAGTCAGAATTGTCTTAACATATGAACAGCTGAGAAGCAACCTTGCTACAGATAGAGATCTCTTGAGCAGAAAAAGAGAGTCCTTCAATTTGGTAAATTTTGTAAAAATGTACATTGTAAACATTGTAAAGGTTTTAGCCCTATGTAAGTGCATAACACCTAAACGCACAGCTAAGTTAAAGTTCTTAGATTTGTGAGTGTTTTGCTGAGTTTCCATTTGGAAGTTGAACATTGTGTAAATGAAGCATAACGAAGAGGTTTTTAAAACAGATATCATATGACCATTCTGCCTAGTTCCCTCTGTTTGCCTTGAACAAAATCCTTCTATTCACTTAAACCATGTTTTATCTCTAGAAAACACACAATCCATTTGTGCACTCACATTGACTTCTGTGACAAAGAAAAATATTTACTCTCTTTTTCTGGATAAATGATAGTTTTCAGTTATTTTCCATCTGGTTTGAATGCATCATAGTTACTTGACATGAAAGAATTTAACCCACTCTTTAAGATCTCAATACACATCTGATGGTTTTAAGCAAGCTTCTTTTGTGTATGAAGGATTAAAAAGATTAGCTGAGTTTACCTGCTCCCTGTGCCTCAGTTCAATTTCTTGTTTCAAAAACCCAGTTTGAAAAACAAGATAGAGAGTAACAAAATCACTCTTGATCCAAACATTTTGTTGCTGCCCTCTCTGCATTCCTTCAGCTTGACAGCTTGCCTGTATAGAAGGCTAACAATCTTCCCTCCAGCTGCAGGAATAAACACTTACACCCTTGATGGGACTTACATCCCCTTGAGTCTCAGAATGCATCAAATATGAGATTGCACTTGATCCCTGACTTCAGGAAGATATATGAAAATGCACTGTAGGATGAAAACAGAGGAAATCACATGGGGTGGAAGAGATGCTACCAGGAAATGGATCGTGCATTGAGACCCATCTAGTTGTTTCCTCTTTTTAGTTGAAGGGTTCTTAAATTAGGGTTTATACATCCCTAAAGATAACAAGACCATAAGAAACACCCTTCAGTACAAGGCACTGATCCAGGTCCAGGTATACCTGTCCTCAAGAAAAAAATCTGCCAAAATGGGAGAGTTGGTCACATCTCTGGAAAAACTCTGTTACCTCTGGATAGAAGAGAACAAGCCTAATGGGTGACAGAGCTTTGCCATAAGAGAAAGCAGAACTGAAGCCTGTTCAGAGCTAAGTGGTGATCAGTTATCAGTGGCCCAGAGCTCAGAGTATTAGCTCAAATAGTGGTGAGGTACTTGCCAATGTATTGCTGAGTCTGAATCAGAATTGTGGAGTGCATGCTAGTAAAAAGGCCTATAAAAGCAGAAGGCAAGGGCAGCTGGAGCATGTTTCTGTGCTGGTATCTAAGGAATGGCATAATGTGATGACATTATGTTACAGTCAAGAAAATTGTTCACTCCTTAATATCCAGTTTCAGGCTAGAAGTGCAGTAGATACTGTATATACTGTATTCCTGAGGTGTTGATGATTAAGGTCTGTAATTGACAAAAAGGGAGATGTACTGTTATGATCCATCCAACCTTCTATGGATGAGAAGCAGAACTTACTCTCTAAGATATTATAGTGGTCTTTATAATGAATTAGAGTCCACCATCGCAAGTGAGCTAAAGCCACTAATAGTATGTGTGTGTTTCTGTGTTTTTACAGACATAAATACTAATACTTTTTGCAACCTGGGCATTATTTCGATGTAGAAAGAGTAGTTTTTAAGGGCTGGTGACATTTGCACTAGATACATGCTGCACTGTGTAGATCAGTGACAGTAAATGTCTTGAGGAATAAGAAGAAATTGATTTAGTAATGCTGTCCTTTTAATAGAAGTAAAAGTCTACCTGTACAGACTTGGAACTTAGCAATGGAAGAAGATCTGAAAACAGAAAGATTCCAGTGGCCACAGCTTGATCTTTAAAAAAAAAAATCTATTGATTTTAAAAGGTTAATATTACATAGGCATTTTAATAGCCCTTTTTTGATATTTCCTGTATTTGGAGAAAAACAGGCTTTTTCCCAGCACAATACTACACGAAGAACTAATTTTTACTGTTTTCCATTTACTGGAACTACTTGACTATTTCAAAATAATTGTATCTTGTTAAATTGCTTTGCTACTATTTTAAAAATTGAAATCAATCCTGCTTTGCTACGATGAATTTTCTGTATGCAGGAAGAATCTTCTCCTCAAAAATAATCACTGTAGTCAGTAAGACGACATGCCATGGCTCTTGTAGGCCAGAACTCAGCAGAATGCTCTCAAATGTAAACACTGAACTTATACTTAGCAGTGTTCTTTAGCTTTACACACTTACTGTAGGGCCAAAACACCTATTCACAAAGTCTACTGAGTTGAAGGAGAGTTGTCAGTAAGTTTAGGATGCCTGGAGCACTGAAAAGACATGGCTGTTTAAAGCAAGACAAAAAAACAGCCAGAAGACA
>VWYO01025095.1:1272-14498 GCA_013400275.1 Rhadina sibilatrix
AGATATAGAAAAACTGAAGATGGCATGCTGATTTGTCTGCCAAACTGGGCCTGAAATAAGTTTTGTCAGTATTAAGGTCTTCCAAGGGAGCTGTTCCGTATGAATCATTTTTTAAATGATATAACATTTTATTCTCACTTGCTGAGTACAAATCACTGCAAATAATGATGTATCATATGAATGGGAGAAGGTACATGAAAATAGAAATCATTGACTTACTCTTCTCTTTGGAGTTCTTCATGATGTGAACTTATGGCAGAGCACGTTTGCTGCATGCAGGGGAAAAGCTTAGGAAAGCTTTCCCTGCTGTGAACATTGGACAGGTACAACTTCTCTCACGTTTTCATGTGGGAATCAACTTTTAGTTTGATTTTTTAAAATCACAATGGTATCAAGAAAGAAGAAAGGATAAAGCCACTACTGTCCTTGGTAGAGATAAAACTAATTTGCTGTGCAGCAATATCTGCTTTTCCACGTTTCCTTGCTGCTTCCCAGAGTCTGCACAGACTATTGCCTTCCACTTCCCACTCCCCAATTTAAACAAAACCATAACCCCAAACTATAGCTGTCAATCTCCTGTTGAAGCAATGATGGAGAGATTAAATACCTCAAACAAGTTATCACTGAGCTGTCTCTGCCTGACCTCTTGTGATGGTCAGTCCTAAATTGCTAAAACAACATGTGTTGGGTCGAATCTCAGGGACAACTGCATAACTTTGCAAGAATAATTTGTATGCAGAACTGAGCACTACACCATGATATCCAAGCATGGGTGAGGAAATTTAATTTATGTATTGGAAATACTGTTATCCCAGACTCTCCCTGGGACATCTCAGCTTGGTCACAGGTTTCTGTGGGGCTGCATTATTTGCTGAAGGAAACTGCAACATTTTCAGCCACTGAGGTGGTCCTCAATTGCTTGGTGACAAGCAACAGAAAAAGATTAAAGCAGAAAGAAAGCCCCTCCTCTAGTCCCTGTGGGGGGTTTTAATACCAGTTTGTGACCCTGAAGGTGAAGTTTTTATTGCTGTTCAGCGAGTATATCTCACAATATCTGGATAAATTTAGTGTTTTTAAAGTACATTTTCTGCTAAAGCATATTTAAGAAACATACAAATTCTTGGCCCAAATAGCAGGCAAGTTTTTTTGTCCTCCTTAAAGAGACTGTAATGTCTCTTGTGGAAAATACAAGCAAGGACCAGGTAGGAGTAGAAACTTTAATTTGGAATGAAATTTTTTTTCTATTTCTTTTTCTTATTTTAGAATAACTTCATATTCATAAACCTACCCAATCAGAACTGTTTATTTGCCTTTAAGATGCTGTCAGCTCACAGGAAGAGGACAAATAAATTCTTTTAGGCATACTTGGCAGAATGATGATGGCACTAAACTGTAGTTACAATTAAAGTAGTAAATTGCAAAGTTGTGAAATTGTAATGCTAGCTAAAATTTAAAAAATATTATAATAAATACAATTTATTTTCTTAATTAAGAATTTTATAATTAGCATAACACAGCACAAAAATGAGATTAGGAAAAAATTGACTTAAAAACAAGGCTAAAAACCTTCATTATTAAGCATTCACTACAAATGCCTTAATTTAATGGCCTTGCAATCTTCTTTTGAAAGACAACCTAAATCACCTAAACAGCATTTGTATATTCTTTGAAAAGAATCACTCCCAGCAGGTTACATTGCTGTGCCACTTTGCAGTTTACATTTCATTACAAGAACATTAATGGCATTTTTTGACCAGAGAAATCAATTTCAATAAAACTTGTGGTATTCTCCCACATATAGACTGTATCTCACATAGCTAATATACTTGCACTACTGCCCAGACTTGACACTCGAAACAGGGCATCTTGAAATCATGTGCAGGGGAAAGGAGGGGAGAAGGGAGCAAGGGTGAGAAAGTTCATGAGGGAGGAGGACTCAGTTAAATTTCATACTGCCCACAAAGTTGTCAGTTGCTTTATTACTGAATTACAGAGTCTTGTAAGATTTTGAACAAAAGTCATCCAGGTTGCATGAATGAAACTGCAGTCTTAATGCAACTGAGATATCCCAACCCACAGAAGACATCTGCAAAACTGAAACCCCAAAGGAACAACTCCATCAGGAGATCTCAAGCTTTGACTGAGCTGTGGTACAGGGATCATGATATTCCTCTGAAGAGTTAACAGATTCAGAATATTAAAGTACTGACAAAAGTGAATAATCTGCAGGCTCAGATGAGAGTGGAAACTGTTTGGGAACATTACTAAGTCACTGACTGGATTCGTGCTGTTGGCTGGCAGCAGAGTTTTCATTTGGGAATGCTGAGCAACTGTGTAACTCTGTCAACATACAGTTACAAGGAGATAAGAGTGTGTTATTTACTGCTCAGCCAATAAAAAATATTATTGCCACAAGATTGTATGACTTTTATTACTAACAAAAATAAATATTGTGAGTTGATTAGAATACACTAAGGTTTGTTTCTTTTACTATTGGCAGTGTGTAACTATAAAACGGACAGATTTGCTAAATACTAGACTCAGCATTTCATATACCTTCTTTAGCATACCTATTTTACCATCCCTAAGTTTGTTTATCTTTCTGGTAAACTCCAGCAGCTCACCACTAGCCTGTCAGAGGCATTTCCCACTTTAACCTTTTGAAAAAAAAAAAAGCATTATCATAGGTAAAAACAGACAAAACTGAAAATCTCATTAAGAGTACCTTAGCATAATCTAATTATTGGACAGAAGTTCAGCACAGTAACATTCAGATACTTATCTGATCATCTGGTTTGCTTTTATCCACCTAAGTGCAACCCTCAGTGATCATATCTCAGGATGAGCAGGATGTGGTATGGATTAGAAGACACTTCCTTTATTGAACAACAGTTCTCTGAATGGCTGAGTATTTATTTACGTTACCTCATGAACTGCACAATAGATCTCCACTGTGAAATTTCCAGTCCAACAAAGCAAGTTTACGGGGATAGTTAAGCTAGAGCTCTCCTCAAAATATGCTCTAGGCATGTTTTGCTAGTCTGTCACATTTTCCCAGATAAAAGATTCTGGTAATCTCATCTCAGACAGACCACCATGTGTCTGTGACTGAGGAAAAGGGTCTTAGTGATGAGTGATGCAACCTTCTTACCACAGACCAGGTATAAGAAGAAGAGAAGAAAGCAATCCCCAGAACTTCAGCCCTTATCGGCAGGGGTAGCAGCTTTAAAGAAAGTGCAGCCACAGTCATGATGCAGCTGCCATTCTGCACCTAGTGCTAACAAGGAGGCTGCAATGTGGTGGTGATAGCTCATGTCTAGTTATTGGCCAACAGCTGCCCTAATCAACTAGCATGTCAGCTGATACATATAGATATAGATATAAAAAGTTTTTTAAGCCAGTTGGACCCAGTGGAAGTCAAGAGTGACTTAGTCCTGAAGCATGTAGTTGAGACAAGTTCCACTGAGGAGTTGCACTCACCAGTTGGTGACTGAGTAGGATCTGGGTGCACGACTGCTTTCAGTGACTTGCTGACTGTACTTGCCTGAGCTCACATTACAGGGAAAAGAAAGACATACACCCTGAGTTAACTCTGTCAGTATTTATTCCTGTTTCTTATTAGACTTCCCACTGGCAGCATTAGTAGGAAGCTTGATGAGGCTGAGGACAGCCGGATGGACGCCCTGATACTGAGTGGCTGCCTAGAATCTAAGAAAATGTCACATCTACAGTGATGGAGGTTCAAGAGAGTGCTGTATATCTTCTACATAAGCTCTTAGTCCCATAATAAAAAGAATGAAAGGAGCAAGTGTGAGTAAGAGTCAATAGGATCAAGGACCACATACAAAAAATTTTCATTCCACAAACATTTGTTCCATGGTTTAAGGGCATAAAGATGGAAAAGAATGAAAGTGCCATGAAATCTTAACATCTGTCTTTCCTAATTAACTGTTATAATGCATGAATTAGTTTTTTGACAGTAAACCTACAGAAAAGGTTTTTCATGAGGTTTGTACTTTTGAATCAAAGGTTTACTATCTTCAAGACACAAACCACTTTGATAAGGATTTACAGAAATTCCAATTTGTAAGGGGCATATATAAGTTCAGGATTCAGTAGGAAGAAAAATATAAGTATCTTCATCAAAGCAAGTTGTTCAGACTAGAGTGATGCTTAATCCTAACATGAAATGTTATCAAGTAAAGCAGGTCTATGTTTGTTGTTTTCCATGGAGACTTTTCCTACAGCAGTGCATTGGCAATGTCAGTGATAAAAGAGAGTAATACTTTATGGCATGCACAAAACTTTGAGCCAACAGTTCCCTGGCAGAAAGGAGTGCCAGGCATGTCCTGGGGCCATCAGGTACAGCAGAGCCAGCCGGGCAAGGGAGGGCAGCACCCATGCTGCTCTGCACTGGGGCAGCCTCACCTCCAGTGCTGGGAGCCACAATATAAGACAGATATCATGCTATTAGAGAACATCCAAAGGACAGACAAGAGGATGGTGAAAGTCTGGAAGTGAAGTTGTATGAGGAGCAGCTGAGGTCACTTGGTCTGTTCAGCCTGGAGGAGACTGAGGGGTGACCTTGTTGAGGTCTTCAACATCTTCATGAGGGGAAGCAGAGGGGCAGACACTGATCTCTTCACCAGTGTCACCAGTAACAAGACCCGAGGAAACATCATGAAACTTAGTCAGGGGAAGTGTAGTTTATCAGGAACAGATTCTTCACGCAGAGGGAGGCTAGGTTTTGGAACAAGATCCCTGGGGAAGTGGTCACAGCACCAAGCCTGAGAGAATTTAAGTGTTTGGACAACACTGTCAGGCACAGGCTTTTATTCTTGAGGTGTCCTGCACAGGGCCAGGAGTTGGACTTAATGATCCCAAAGGGTCTCTTCCAACTCAATATATTCTATGATTCTATGACTTTATAAAACACTTTGGATGACACGTTTTTTTCTTGGTCTATCATGGGTGATCTTCTGAAAATTATAGAATCGTAAAAATCCCGAATTACCTATTTGCAAGATTTTTCTCTCCTTTCCATACTAAATACATGTTTCTTTTCTCTTTTAGGAAAATTCAATTGCAGTATATGTTACTCTTCAAATATCCAGGGCTATGCCCTGTCCTTCAGTTTGAAATGTGGGGATACTATTTTTTGATATGTTGGGAGAACCATTGCAGAAGACATTGGAGTGGGTCTTAAAACTGGGAAGTATGTAGGCAGTTTGAGCTAGCACCAATTAGCATTTGTGAAACAAAATTTGATGACAGACTTTTGAGGGAAAAGATAAGATGTCGCCTCAGAGAACTGTTTCATGTAAGCAATTTCCTACGACAGGAGTCCTGTAGCAAACTATTGGTAAGAAATGGCTAAGAAAACTGATCTGGAATGCAGAGTTTTAAACCACATCTGTTCCACCAAGAATAACTTTTTTATATTTTTTTAAATAATATTTTTTAAATTAGAATTTTTTTTTTATTTTCAGAAAAAAACTTCCAGTTTACCAGTGGTCTTTGTCCTTCTTATAGTACAAGTGAAGATAAAAAGTGAAAATAATTTTAGAGTTATTTTATGCATAAAAAAGTAAATTTTCAATAGTAAACATTAGAAAAGAAAATTGTAAATTTCATGTAATTGCAACTACAAATGCAAAATGCATTTTTGTTTCTTATATTTAAGTCCATAAATAACATGGTTTTGCTTTCCCCTTATCCACTGTGCAGATGAGACTTAGAAAGAAAAGAAAGGATAACATCCAACTGTGATAAATTTCACTCTTTTTCTTCACAGTGTATAATTTGCATGTCTTTTGTTTTAAGTAGGAGAATGACATGAAATTATCCACTAGCATGCTCCTCAGTGGCTGAAAACCACGAATGTGTCAAAAGCAAATGAAGTGAAACTGCTTAAATATATGTTAATATCAAGCACAAGTTATTATATATATTTATATGTGTGTGTGATTTATTAAAAATATGAATATTGACCTAATACTGATATCCAACTGAGACAGACAAAAACTCTCTAACAGTTTGCAGTTGGAAAGTGTATGTTTATTGCAGCGCTGGGCAGCATGTGGGGTAGCTCCCCAAAAGCATACTGCCCCTTACAGAAAATCACAGAGTCATTTTATTTACAAAACTGTTGAATATCCAAAATACAAATGCATATTCATAACTTTCGTACATCCTATTCCCTGCTTCGTATGGTAATTAGCAAAAAAGCAATTAAGCATGCATAGTTTGTCTTTTGAAATCGGTCGGTGGTCCCATTCAGGAGGAGTGGACTTAAATTGAGGAAGTAAAATGACTCTTCATTGCCCTGAACTTTCTACCTTTTCAATGCAAATTATGACAAATGAGTCCTTGGTAGGACTCCCATTTCCTTAGGTACAGTGACTTTCAATGAGTTTCAGGATTAGAAGTCTCTACAATTGTCCTGTGTCCCTAAACCTATTTATCAGGTTCCTTATTTATTGTTGCAAGCACAGCTAAGCAAACATAAAGTTGACAACCAATCAGTTATTTGAAAAAAGTTAACTCAAGCTTAGTCTTCCTTAGCTAACTACAAAGCTTTTAATTAACTTCAACAGCCGTCTTTAGTTTTTTCCAACTAAAATCTTAATTTCCCTAAAATCCTATATTCTTTAAAGTCTATGTCTCGTGTGTGTGTAATACAAGTTGTATATGCACTTAACACCAGTCTGCTCCATCTGAGTATTTTTCCAGCTGGCTCTCAGCTGTGTGGCCGTGCTGGGGCTGCTGCCAGCCCCACGGCAGACCCCACGGCAGGTCACCAGTGGGCACAGTGCCGCTGTGTCCGGGTGATGTCCCCAGGGACAGGGCTGCCGAGGACGCGCGACGCGCTGGGCACGTGTCTGCCCTCCGTGCCGCAGGACCCCGCCAGCTGCTGCCTGACAGGTCATGTGCTTTGGCAAAGGGAGGTGCAGGCTGAACTCGCCTAGAGGCACTTTCCAGATTTGTTCTCTGGTATACAGCAGATAATGGATTTCTCTCAAATGATAGAACGAGGTTCAGAACAAGAAGTAAAAGAAAAGTAGCCGGCTGTATATCAAATTCTGTGTCAATATTAGACTAAAATTTTAGATGTGGAAGCAAGCATGAACATATGCCCATTAGAAATGGGTGCAGCTGAGATTAACTTAATGACTTAGTTTGCTTCGAGGACTTCTTACATTTGCCCGTAACATGCTAACGTCCTTTCCAATTTCTTTTTTTCTTTTCCCTCAATGACTATTAAAAAAATGCCATTGTACCTCCCATTACAAGACATAATAGAATAAATAAATGACCAATTTCTAGTGCACTGTAGCTATAGCTGGCAGCTTTTAGGTCAGTTGAAGTGTTGAATGGACAGAAAAAGTTCAAAGAAATGGAAGAATTTTTTCCACTCTGTTGTTGTAGAATGACAGTTACTACTGATGTATCTAGTAGATCCAGTAGCCAAATGCCATGTGAAAGTGAAAACTTTCGTATTTTTCATGCCTTAATTCTCTATGTTATCCTGAATTGATAGTAGCTTAGTCTCTTTTTAAGGTTCTACTTTAAAACCATCTGAAATGGTACCCTGAATAATTTAATCAAGAAATGTATATCACAAGAACACCCAGCCTCCTCACCCCCCATATATTTCTAGTCATGGCTAAAGAAATATTATACACCTCAGGATGTGCTCTGGTGTTCTCTTATGGCAATTCTGAAGTCTTTGCCTAGACCCACTTTCCAATAGCTACCTCCCATGTCTTACGGGCACAGATGAAGAATGCAAAATCAATTCTGTTTTTAATTTGAAATTAAATTAGTTTTCATACTGTTTTAAGTATATTGGTTGGTACTAAATTGTGCAAATAATTTCTGTCTAAATACAGAAGTAAACAGAGTGTCATAAAGTTCTTAAAATCACAACATGTCTACTGGGAATTGAGGCTTTGTCACCTCATGAAATAGTATCTTCTGACTGCTGATTTCTTCTCAAAGATCATGAGCTTGAGCAGTCTGCAGCAGGGGAGAAGGAGGCAGTTAAAATGACAGCATAGAAAAAGCGAAGAAGAAAAGGAAAGAGAAGCATCTGTCATGGAAGGCCCTCTGAATTCTTTGAGAAGATGTGCAACTGTAAACTTTCCAACAGGAACATTAAAAAACATCCTTCATATAATATTTCACAAATGCTACATTTTTTAAGGAGTGAGGGTAATCAAAGTGTTTCCTAGCAACTTTCCACCCTGCCTCCATAGATTTCAGCCAAAAATGCAGGAAAACCCGATTTTGTACACCTTGACAAGTTTACAAAACACAGATCATCAACAGCACAAAGCCTCTTAGACCCCCTCAGCCTTATGTGTCTCCTGAGGAATCATCCCCAAATCTGAGATTTCAGCAATGTGAAATTCTCAAATTTTGAATCCATGCACAAGGGAGCCCTCCACAGCAGTGTCTTCAGCAGACACCAGACTGTGATAAAGATATTGCTGGACAAAAATTTGTAGTTGGGACGTTTTCAGGTGTAGAGGAGCAACTTAAGTGTGAGTATAAAAAACTATATACCATGTGCTCTACCCCCATACATCCTTCAGACCTAGAGAAGTTTTGCATCTAGGGTTACAACCAGGAACATAAAACTTCAGCCCTTTAGATCATGTTTTAGATAGCTGTTTTTTCTGAGCTAGGTAAGATATTGCACTAGAAACATGCTGAGTATAAGGATATTTCAATTCCTTGCAATTCACTCATTAGATGCCTAGAAAAGTATTTGTAGAAACAAATTTTTAACTTAAACTCAGAGACATTTATTTACCTGGAACTTTTATAGAGCTCAACTTTTATAGAGTTGATACCACTACAAGCCTTCTCCCTCTCCTTTCTACAATAATGGACCGCCACCAAAAAGGCCAAATTTATGTGGACTTAAACACTAAGAGGAAAAGGGTGATAACATCTACTAGTGAAACAAAAAAAGGGAAAAGGCTAACAAATGTAGATGTTACAGGTGGTAGTATAAAACAGGAAATAATGCAAGCAGCGTGACATTACAGCTGAACTAAAAAATACTCACTGAGGTGGCATTGAGCAACTCTCAACATTCACCTATTTTCCCTTCAAATTTAATTAGAAGGAATTTCTAAAGAAAACAGATCCCACTAGGCCACTTCCTTGAAACATGTGGATGCTGTCTTAAGAATTCAGCTAAATGGGAAGTTTTGGTTATTTGGTTATAATCTTTTTCTATTTTAAAACTCAGGCAAGCAGAAAATTATGCCCCTTTACATTCTTATTTAAAGGAAATACATCCATTCCAAAAATCTTCATCTTTTTAGGATGGCATGACCAAAGCACATCAAGTATTTCATGGTACACATCTTGCAGCATTAGCTGCACTGTTGAAAGAAAAAGCCTCTTAACAAAGGCAGCTTCAGATCCTGGGGAGAGTTCCACAGGAGACCTGCTGAGTCAAAGCATATTTGATTTGCTGTTCTTGATAGCAGAAGACTCCCAGCACAAATCCACTCCTTCTGAATTCTTGGATACATATTGCATGTATAGGTGCTAATAGATTTAAATAGAATTATGGATATTTATTTTTTTAGTATAAAATGTTAATAGTAACATTGGCTATAGAACTTTTCACAGCTGAATAGATTTATGTTGTCTTAGATATGGCGTCTAGAAGTACAACTATTACTCATCTATATCAGTAGTTAAAAAGGAGAAATGTCAGTCATATTTCGGGCTGCAAAAAAATCTTTTAATATAAAAAGTCATCCCAATACACGTTTTAAACCAAAGTCCTTTATCCAAACCTAAAAGGTACCTGTAGATTCATTGTCCTGACTGCAGTGCAGTTTCTAGATCAGGTCTTGGAGCTGATATATTGTGATTTTAACTTGGATTTGACCTGTGGTGCATGTATATGAAATGGCACTACTGCTTAGAGACACAATTATCACAGAGAAAAGCATTTTCAGCCCCAAAAGGACTTAAAAGCTCCTGCTGTCTCCTCCCATAACTTTCAGAAAGACACAGATACCTGCACATGGCCATTCCTGCTTTTCTGCAGCATTGGTAATTGCCACTTTTCTTTAACTTTTCTCACATTCAGAAGCAAGCTGTGCAATTACTATCAAAATTGAAGCCAGAGCTGATCAAAATTAATTATGAGCTGTGAGATGGGAGTAATGAAAAAAAGAAAGAACAGCAGAACAGCAACTGGGCTTATGACATTAAAAATACAAATAACAGGCAAATCTATGTGTCATCCTGACAAGTGAGGCACTCAGCATATCTGTCATTCCTTTCATCATGCAGATGACTTCTCAGTAGCTCTCGACACATAATACTGCAATCCCTTATTTCCACTAAATTTCTATAAGAGCTGTCAACTCTTTGTAAAACTTCTAGATAAAAATAATTGAAAAATCATATTTCATAATGAACTAGCAAGTCCATAGCTTTTAAATATTTTCTTGCTTTATTTTAAGGTGATATTTTTCTTTTTAATTAGCATGAAACCTGGTTACTTTTTACAAGGAGACAAAGAGTGACAAAGATAACAGCTCTAGGAGACTGGAAAACAAACAGGTGGGAAAATTAATAATAAGTACTCATATTTACACTTGCTATAAAAGAAGTCTTTGTGTTAGAGGAAGAGAGATAATACATGGCATGCCATCTGGTTTGCCTGCAGATGGGACAATGAAATTTTCAGATCACAGCTGGTCCTAAACAAGACATTATCAACTCAGTGCTAGAACAGAATCAGCCCATGGACGTTGAAAACCAAGGCAAAGCAAGAAAGTGCTTCATCTGGCAGGGCCAGAAAGCAGTGCCATTGGCAGTCACATCTGCCGGTTCAGCTGCGAGATTTGTGTACTCCTTGATTCCCTGATTTTGTTAAACTTTTGCAGTAGCATCTATGAATTAACACTTTCAGCTGCCTCCTGTTTGGTAGGAGATTCTGTCTCATGGTGCTAAACAGAGCAGTACTCACAAATGTGTAACAGCAAGCACTTACATGATGTTTCCAACTTGTACAAAATGGGCAAAACATCCCTTTGCAATAAAAACTCCCAGGGAGAAAAACTTCCCTCCTCTTGGAGTATGAAACAGAGACTCCACTCAGATACATTCAATTTTCCAAAGAGAGTTATCCAATCTATACTACTCATGCAAGCTTATAGATTCTCTCAAAAATGGAAGGAGTTGCTCACAAGAGCAATTTCATGTAGAGGCATATAGATAACTTGATGGTGAAAAGATGGGACACTGTCTAGAATTGCCCCTTTCCCCTGGAATACTGTGAATGACTACATCCCTGGTGCTTACATGTGAAATGTTGGGCAACCCAAGATCCCATTTCACTGCAGCAGAGACAAGCTGAAGTTTTCAATTATTTTCAGAGTGATAAATGGCCAGTCTCATACAGACACTTTCCCCCTCAACTCCAGTTGTGGAGAGGGTAAGTGCTTCATGAGTTCCATGACACCCTCTCCCACAGTAATAAGTAGAAGAGTGTGAAAGAGACAAAATTCTTTTTCTTGGATGGTTTAATGCTGTGTAACAATTTCTGTTAAAAACTGCCATCACATCACCACTTTTTAAGTTTTAAACATTCTTCTGAACTTGTCTGTCCTGAAAGAAGTACACGCTAGAACATATATTAAAGTAAATTTTAAAAAGCCAAAGAAATATACTGAACAAATGACACAAACTCTGAACAAAATCCTCTTTCAAACACAGTTGTCCCTTGGGAACTACATGCAAGAGAGCATGTGGAGCACACATGACAAATGTTACTCATACCACTCAGAAAACTGCCGGAGGCCTCTTGGATATTAAAATAACTCCTAATGGGGAAAAAAGATCACTGAGGGAAACTCTGGCTTTCCTTTTATATTAGCTTTACTTAAAAAAGCTTTAGATTATCTTGATGCTGACTGACCCATGTGTGACTAAAATGATATCTCTGCTTTTATGGAGACATCTGGACCTTCACATAACACCAGGTAATACAAATTCCAGTCATTCTAGGGGTTCTGCTATTCTGATAAAGTTTGCTTATTTTGACACTTGATTCACAGGACTGACAGAACAATGAATATCCAGCTATAGATAAAAAATTAAATTTAAAATGTTCCTCAAACATGGTATCTCATTTTTTTCCATAAAGTACAGGAACACTTTCTGGTATCTTAGCAGTTAGTCTCCACATTAGCATGTTTCTGGCTTTAGTAGTATGAATAAAGAACATGAACTTTAAAAACACAATGGTTACAACTAATTATATGTAAAACATTTTTAAATATTGTCTTTCCTGACTTAAAAAAACCCACTGCCATATATTCAGGTATAGGAATGCTTGAGCATTTTATTTTAATTCCAAAACAATTTACACAGTCACAGCATGTAAGTGATATCACACATACTCTCTGAGTATTTATTTAATATAAATTCCAATTTTTACTTACCAATCCTGCACAGCATTGAATGAGTCTTCATTTGTGATGTCATACATTAAAATGAAGCCCATTGCACCCCGGTAGTAAGCTGTGGTAATTGTTCTGTACCTCTCCTGGCCTGCTGTGTCCTGAAACAACAGCAAACAAAATTTTTACATTGCACATAAATTGACAACTTTTTCTTTTTTCTTTTACAGAAAAAAAAAAAAAATCTCTGAAAAAGAGTTATTGTACAACTGGAATCCTGAGAGTAAGTAGAAATAAGAGAACTCTGCATTAGATCATAACAGGAGGGACATATCAATTTTGTCATGAGGGGAGAGTGCAGAACAGCAGAAAGGCATTGCCCCCTGTCAGTCCACATATCCTGAGTCATTAGTGATTCATTTTTTTCACTCTGAGAGTTGAGTAACAACCTTCCCTTCCGCTCCTTGTACCTTCCCACTGTGACAGAAGTAAAATTTGGATAAAATGCTGACACAAAATAGCATCCCTAGGATCTTCATTACAAGAGCAAGATGGTTCCTGAAGTCAGGAAACATCTTGAACAAAAAGGCAATGTTTAATTTTTCTGTTCTTGTAATTTTAATACACTGGTGCTCATGTCAACAAGCACCAATACAGCTTTTTGCTGACAAAACAACAACAACAACAACCAAATAAAAAGAACAATCAATCAACCAACCAACCAACCAACCAACCAAAAACCTGTATGGCAGTGCTCTTAAAAGAAGGATATCTGGCAAAAAA
>VWYO01025095.1:14520-32642 GCA_013400275.1 Rhadina sibilatrix
ATAAAAAAAAAAAAAAAAAAAAAAAAAAAGAGAGAAGAAGAAATTTGCTATTAGACCCTTACCTCAACCCAGTTTTCTCCCTCATCTTAATCACCTGTCTTTAAAGCAAGAAATGTAGAAATGTAAGTCTTATCTCCTAGTCCTTACTTTATCTTCATTAAAAACTTTTCAGGGTAGCAACTATCTTTTAATACCTTTAATGCAATTTCTAGCATAGTGTTTAGTCTAGAGATAAGAATGCTGGCAGCAGATCTCATTAATGCTTTTGTAAATATAATATAAATATGTCACAACAGGCGCCAAGAGGATGGTACCAGACTCTTTTCAGTGGTGCCCAGTCACAGGACAAGGAACAATGGCCATAAACTAAAACACAGAAAGTTCCACCTCAGCTTGAGGAAGAACTTCTTTACATTGAGGGTTGTACTGGTGCAGGCTGCCCAGGGAGGTTGCAGAGTCTCCCTCTCTGGACACCCTCAACTCCCACCTGGATGTGTCCTGTGTCACCTGCTCTGGGTGACCCTGCTCTGGCAGGTGTTTGGATGACTTGATCTCCAGGGAACCTTTCCAACACTAAGTGTCTCTGATTCTGTGCTAAAACCACTTATGCCTGCACTAAATACACAACAGCAATAACTGAAATACAGGAAATGTATAACTATTTCATATTCCAGCATACTTATTTAATATTTTAAGCCATTAATATTAATAGCATTACAGGAGACATATGTCCGTGCAATCCTGTAATCTAAGGAATCTCCTTTCCATATTTAATTTTAACAAACTTTGTAAATTAATATAATTATTTCCAATTTTTAATAGCTAGGAAATAGATTACTTTACTAAACAAATAAATATATATCATTTACCTTCCCACAAAGAAGACTAAACAGTAACAAATATATTTTGTATGTTTTCTGAAAAAATTTCTAGGCTAGAGGTACTCCCTAGAAGTACAAAAGAAAAATAGATTAGGTTGGTCTCCATTCCTGCATATATAGCATTCATTTCATAAACCAATAAAATAAGAAAAGGAGATTGTACATGCAACGGAAAACACTTTTAGATATAAAAAAATTCCAAGGTCGTTACTGAAACTACATTAGGTAGAATATGTGATCACTGTTCATCCTGGATTAGAGTAGCTTCTGCTTTGATATCGTTTCAGTGATTCAAGATGGAAAGCTAAAGTAATAGTTGGACTTTAGCAGGTGTCACAAGAAGTTAGGTTGTCTTTGTGGGAAAGACAGAGCTAAACTTTTTTTGCTTATGATCTGAAATGTCTGAGCCTCTAGAAGCTGTGGTCTGGAGCTTGGATAGCTGCAACAAGAAACAAGATTTTCTGGTGTTCCTGAATATTAAAGTATTAAGATGTGCACTAAGCCTGTGCGTATTTCATTTATGAAAACAGCCTTACTTTCACTTTTTTTTTTTTTGTTGGTTTGGTGTTTGGGATTGTGGTTCTTTTTAGTTTGCTGTTGTTTTTTGGGTGGTTTTTTTTTTTTTTTTTTTTTTTTTTTTTTTTTTTTTTTTTTTTTTTTTTTTTTTTTTTTTTTTTTTTTTTTTTTTTTTTTGNGTTAGAGACATGTTTGATTAGTAAGTATGACAGTATGACAAGCAGGAGGCCACTCTTACTGAAGACAATCTTATTTTGCTCTGGGTGGTTTCCACTGAAGCCCATCTGCAGATAAGTGTGAAAAGCCCAAGCAATAAAGCCATTAGTCGATGATGCCTTCTGTCCAAGAAAACAACTATTTGCTGTGCAGTGTAAAGTCACATAGTGCAGGCTTAGGAATTCTTGATTATAAAAATAATGAAAATAAAAAAATGAGTTTAAAGAACAAAAGATCAAGATGAAAGTTTTTAAATGATTTTACACAAAGGGTTAGAAAGCTGCAGATAAAGATCCAAACACTGACTGACTTTGGGACAGAAGATGTTTGTCTAGACCCAAGAAATGGATTTGTGTCAATCTGGGAAGGAACCAGGTATTTGGAGTTGTTTGCAAATTCTGATTCATAATTCTAAAGTCATAGCTAATGCTATGTTAATAGGATGATAAAAAAAGATTTTCTAAAGTGATATTTCAGTATACATGACATAGATATATGACCATTAATAAAAGGGGAGTACATTATTTCCAAATATAGATAATCACATTTCTCTTGATATTATTTTATATTCACTTGCTATGAGGAAGCAATTAAAATTTTAATAGGCCTAATGCATAATTTATGCAGTAAAGTGTTTATGATCATGTTAAGAAATGAACCCAAATATAAATAACCAATGTGTCAAAACTTTTGTGTTCCACACATTCATAAGCATGTTCTTTGTATTCAGACAAGAAAATCTTCGTAAGTGCCCTAAGGAAAGGTCCTTTCATGTGACCATTAAGGGACTTAAATACCACTTGACAGGAGAGATAACAGACTAGAAAAATTACATACTTTAATATTAAATATTATATTTTATTACACTAATTTTGTTTCTTTGAAGCAGATAATACAACTATGTACGTTGTCTTTCTGTTTATTAGCTTTTATTTGTATGGAAGTACTAAGCAAAAAAGAACTAATTTACATATCATATTTATAGTTACACATCACTATGATTCTATCCTCAGGTACTGTTACATACTTGTACTTGAAGAAAACCTTTTTTAGTTCAGGTAGGGCTACTGTCTGCTGCTGTGCTATCTTAGTCTATTTGGCAAGACCACAGAATTAATCTGATGACTGTCTTCTTAGATTTAAATTCTAAAATCTAACATCTTTATTTGCACTGACTGATGTTTATTTCTAAGCAAACTAAATAAAATAAGCCCGAGGAAGAATAAAATTTGGGCTGTTATTGACTGGCATTTTAAGCAAGGCAGTTCATTTTCATCTTTGATGAGCAGAAAACAAGACACATAGATCATATTGGGGACTTTGTCATTCATGTAGTTAATGTCTGGTAAGAACAGGTGTTTGTTTACTAAACAAGTGGAAATGCAGAGGGGAATGAATGAGGGTGAGGGAATAATTTATGAAAACTACCACATACAAATGACAAAAAGACATATTTTAAAAATCTTAGAAAACACACACAAATCTCAGCAGCTACAAGAAATATTTTCAAATAGTATATTCACTTTTGTAAATACAGTTTTTAATACAGCTACACTATTCCATCAGCTTCTGGTTAGCTGATCCTATCTTTGTGAATCTTATTTAGTAGGCATCAGATTTTAATTACAAAATGACATTATTATAAGGTTTAGTGGTCATAGTACTTAAGAAATTGTCCATTTTCTAAGCATTGTATACAGCACACTAGCTAATAGTCCACAGTCTTGAGTATTTGAAAGACTCTGATACTTGTACAGATTTCCTTTTCATGTTTTGATGCCTCTAGTATGCTTTGTTTGGCTTCTTTTCTTAACTGACTTTTTTTTTCCACTTATAATAGAAATTAGTCATCTGCAAATATTTTCATTCTCCAGATCCTGATATGTATGATTTCATATTAGAAAAATTAGTTGCCTTTTGCAAGTGATCCAACAGCTAAAAGGACTGGTAAAGTTTTTCTATCAGTAAAGGTCTGGAAGAGGGCACATACATCTGTAGACAGGGAAAGAAGAATGATAGAGGTATACATCGGATGCAAAATATGTGGTTCTACCTCCATGAAGATAGTATTCTGATGTATGTATGCTTTTGGACAACTCTCTTTCTTCCTGATCATATATGTATCAAATGGTAGGTAAACAGATTTTATATTCCATATTACCTTGTCTCTTCATTTGAATTAAACTTATAACCATGACATTTGACATACAATAAAACAATACGCAAAGATATGTTAGTTTGTATAGTAACCGCATGAATCAATGTTTGTTCTGTGTTCCTCTCTTTAATAATGTTATTGAAAATTTCCTACAGATCCTAATTGCTACTTTGGAACTGCTATATTATTGGAGGCTTTAGTGTATGGGGAATGCACCAGCTGCTGACAACAATGTCCCCAGAGGAATGGAGAGATATCATGTAATAGCCATCTGTGAAAGTAGAAACACTTGAGGACAGGAAGCTAGCTGACTCAAGAGGAATCATGGGTTTGACATGAAGTTAAGAGTTTAGTGGGCTGGAAAGTCTCAAAATACAAACCAAGGTAAGGTTCTGATAATAAACCTGGAAGTACTATTTAGTATCTTACTTGCAAAGTACAATTGTCTAACTCAACAGAAGTAAGCCCCTCCTACTGTCAAGCCCTGCTAAACTAGACTTCATCAGGAATGTGCCATGCCAGCTTAAACTACACCAGTGTTTTTGCAATGGGTTAAATCAGACACTTGAATTTATCTGCTGTGTGCCCTCCCTCTCATCCTAGCCTAGCACTGCACCACTGACAGGAACAATACTTTATGAAAATAATTTGCAAGTGGAGTTGCTCATTATTAACAGACAGTTCTGAAGGTGAAAACAAACAGCATTTGGCAGCAACTTTTAATGAGCCTGTCATGAGAGTTCAACCTGCAAAATACAAATTTATTTTCTAGCATGCTTGAGTGACTCTGTGCCTCTGCATTTCTGTTCTGTATGCCAAACATACAAATATCTTTTTTAGATCCACTTCCTTACTCCAAATTTTACTCATATCCTAATACAGCTTGTTCTATGTACCATAAACCTGGCAAGAGTAGAGGAGGATTTCCTGGATGGTGTTTATCCCTCTGCTTCACATCCACATTATTTGAAGGCAAGGCAAATAGAAAGATAAAATATGAAATGTGAGTTGAGTGAATCCTCACTTTGCAGGCCAAAATTTCTTTTAAGGTAAACAAAACTGGCCAAGCAATCAAGAACCTCAACTCCCTAATGAGTTTCATTTTTCTTTCCTGCTGTTGGTACCCAAACGTTATTCATATACACAATCAAAGACACTCAGTATTTCTCTAATTTTCCTGATCTCTCCTCAGGTACTTCTAGGGCCTCAGGAATAAAAGAATAAAAATAAAAGTATGGCAAACCATAACGACCTCAACCAACCACAAAAAAAAAAAAAAAAAAAAAAAAAAAAAAACAAAAAACACAAAACCCAACCCCAAAAAACCTAACAAACAAAAAACCCCACCAAAAATAAAACAAAACCAACCTGAACCCCAAACCCAAATATTCACCCCCTCAGAACTAAGAAAACAAAACCAAACCAAAACAACAACAAAAAAAACCCATCCACCAAAACAAAAACAAAAAGTAAACACAAAAAAACACAAAAAACAAAAAAAACCACAAAACATAAAAAAACCAACAAAAAACCCCAAAAAACCCCAAAAAACCCAAAAAAACCCCAAAAAACCCAAAAAACAAAAAACCAACCAACCAACCAACAACAACAAAAAAAAACCACAACAAAAAAAACCCAAACCAAACCAAACCAAACCAACCAACCAAACAAACAAACAAAACACAACACCCCACAAAAAACAAAACCAAACCAACCTAAAAAACTTATTCAAGGTGCAGCAAGAGATGACCTCTCCAAAAATCTCCTTGAGATTAGGAGAAAACCTTCCTGAAGCCTGCTGCTAACCACTCTGGAAGAGCAGCTATGGGTTTATCTCAGAAGCAACTGGACAAGAAAAAGGACAGAAAAAAATGCTGCCAGAGCAGGAGGAGCTGATTATCCCAGGAGCAATGTTTCTCAACAAACAGCTCTTTCAACTGAAAGTGTTAGGCACATAGAAGCACTGACAGATGAACACTAACAACAAGGAAAGGAAAACACAGTTCAAAACACTTATTTGAGCTAATGTATGCACAAAAGATGTAACACAGAGTATTGCCAATTCTTTGCTTATGTACCTATTTCCTGTCAGCAGATCTTCTCGAATCTCCCATGGCTTTGATTTCCCTGGAAGTGTCCTTTGTATTCATTCACATATATATATATATGTATTTATATGTATGTAAATATATGAGTGTATCTGTGAATGCATGCATGTGTTTGTGTGTATATATATAGGCATTTGGAGCTTGAAAAGCTCTGTGGCATTATTCCAAATGTGGCCAGCCAAAAGGGTCTGGGGCGGGGGGGGTGCTCTCCTAGCAGGATGAAGGTACAGCAGAGCCTGCACTGAGAGACTGGCTCCTAGAAATGTCCAGGCTGGCAGTGGAGAAGTATATTACTGCCAGATTAACTGTCACTCATTCCATCTATGGAGCTGCTCATTTTGCCTGAAATTAATATAATTTTAAATTTTCTGCTTTTCTCCTTTCCTGTTCTTTCTTCTGTCTCCTTTATTTTTAAGACTCACATAATATGTCCATTCTCTGAGGTTCAGTTATCATGCCTGCCCAAAGCACAAAATTTAGGAAAGCAGCATAGAACTGTTTCCCTTCTAGTCCAGTGGAACTTGACCTCAGCTGCCATCAGTCCTGGCCTCAATTTCTGAGCCCTGCTACTATTTCAGTGCATGCTTTCCTCTTTTTCCACCACAGGCTATAGCTTTTTCCTGGTCCTGTCTTCATTTTGACTGTCATCTGTCCCAATTTGCTGGATGTGAGGACCAATTCCTCTTGTCCCTCATCACCATCTTTGAACATGCATTGGAGCAGTAGAACTTGGTATTATCCCCAAAAGTAAAACAAATTAAAGTACTCCTTTCTTTCTGAAAAGGCTCAGATTTTGCTTTCAAGATATTTCTTCTTTTTTTTTTTTTTTTGTCTATTTTATGAAAACTGTTACAAAATGAAGGGTTATATGCTGCCAGCAAAACCTCATAGTGGAAATATTGAATTTATAATATATAATTTTCACTTAATGTAGTATTGCAAATATATTTTGGGATTCACATTAAAAGGTAAATGAATATTGGAGTGCAGCTTGTCACTACATCTACAGAAAAAATGAGATAACTTTCTATTTGTATTATTTTGAAATACTTGTAAATCAGACTGTAAACATTTCCTCACATTTTTCAGAAAAATAATGAAGCAACAGAGACACATTCTGAAAAAAATATTTCTATACAATCAAACCCAGCAAAGCTGTGACAAGTATCTTTGTTTTACAGACAATTATTACCCTATGGGAAGCAGCACATGAAAAAAAAGTGGTATTCTTAATTTTGTCATTTTTTGTTTTTCAAAGCTTTTGCTCCCAGCCCTGAGATTGTACAAGAACAGCAACGAGATTTTTTTCCTCTTTTCAATTTTTATATTCAGAGATTAAAAATATGTGCTGGTGCATAATGAAAAAAAACAAAAAACAAAAAACAAAAAGCTTTTAATATAAACATAAATTAATGTATTATCAATACATTTTTTACTAAGACCAAAATAATTTCAGAATGCTGAAATCTGGCACTGGAATTCTCAAAAAGCTTGAGAGGATCAGAACAACCTGCTTTTCAATGAAAAGGAGAAGAAATATAAGACATCTGTGGTAACATTACAAGGAACAGTAATCTTAGAAACCTCAAACTACACAACTACAGACAATCTTCAAGTGAAAGTCTCCTCACATTCCAGGAGTGTACTTGGTAATTTGGACACTAAGCAGGAGCCATCACGCTTACAGTGGGATGGGTATAGTTTGGAAAGGCCATTCCTAATGCCATGAGACCTCTGCCTATTCCTATCAGGAAAAGAAGTAGTAGAGCTGTTCCATCCATAGATGAAACATACAGAGGCATACATGCCTTTCATTTAGCAGCAAAGGAAAAAAACCACTGATCGGTATTAGAAGTTAACAGAGAGTCGAGTTGACTACTATCATATAAACAAAGAACAATGTTGAGGGATATTGGAATGTCAGAGTACATTCCTCTTCCCATTTCTGTACTTTAATTACATACTTTTAAATCTTTTTGATTAACTGCTTCTCTCTAGAACTTTTTATTCACAAAATAATAACCTTTTATCTTTCTCTTCCCCTTGTTATTCAGTCCTATTCTTCATCTCTAACAGCTTGCTCTATTAATATTCATTACTCATATTTAATTAACTTACCCTTATTATTCAGGATGAATTGGGGTCCACGAGTAGAAAAAGTTTGACCAGGCATTTTGATAACAGTTCTATGTTAGTGGCTCATTGCACTGAAAAAAATTTGCATAATAGTGTCATTATATTACAATATTATGCAAATCTTTGTCCAGTGATTAGCTAACAGTACCTCTTGGCTATTGAGAGCTATGAAAATAACTCTTTCTTTGTCACAATGGTGAACTTAGCACATTTTGTTCTGGGTCTTTTTTAGAAACAGAGTTTTATAACACTCCAACTCTACGAGAAAAATGACCTCACAGTAAAAAAAAAAAAATAAAACAAAACATTTTAAAACCATAAATCAGTGCTCTTGCCAGAAACTCTCTCCTCACCTCTACTTTTTATTGTGATAAACCTCTGTGTTTAAATCTGCAGTGAAGTTTCTGTCATTTGGAACAAATTACAGAAACACTCCTATTAAATATTAATAACCTTCCAAACCTACCTAGGAGTAAATGTATGCACTTCTAGTCAGAACATTAAGTTTAAAAAACATGTTAAAAGGCTCACTGGAATTACTACGAACTTGTACTTTTTCCATATTTTTTAAATTAAAAATCTATAAAAAAGAAGAAGACAACTTGCAACACAGTACCAGACACACTTTAAGTATTTTAAGTAAGAAACTATAAATGCAATATTTATGGATGTGCGCAGGCATGGCAGAAATCCAATCCCCCCCAGAACTTGTATGAGGGCTGGAAAAAGGCAGAGCTTTGTGCTTTAGAACACCTGCTGTATAAAAGTACTGGGCTACAGCGTGGTACAATGTGTTTTCAGGGCACTCTCCACCAATCTCTCACTTTTAACTCCTTTGTTTTCCAACAGTTGTTATCCATTTTTACTGAACAGGAGTCCACCACGGCTTTCAGACAGTTATTGACACAAAGGTGATTCAAAAAAGACCAGGAATCTGGCTCCAAGTCTTTTAGACTTAGAATGACTACCCTAGTTCTTTCAAAAGCCAATGTTTAATTACCAAATCTTGCAAGGTGCTGGAAAACACTTTTTCCTTACCCTTAATTATTTTAGTTTCCTTGTGAAATAATTATGAGAACACATTCCCTATAACATAAAGATACTTTTGTTATCAATATGCTGCTAGAATTATCTACACAGAAATTTATCTATTAATTTGGGGAAACTCTAAATTGGATTGAAGTCACCAAAATCAAAGCAAGTTGAAATTCTTAGATACATTATAAGCACTCCTAAAATCTCTTCACTAAGGAAAGAAAAATTTAAGATGCCAAATAGAACCAAAGTGATGTGAGAGTGTTTTTTTTTTTTTCCAAAAATATATTATTTTCATCCAAAACAAAAGGACATTTTGTTCTCTGGCTTGTCACTAAATACCTCTGAACTATGTCTGCATATCAAAAGGTCATGCTTAGAACATTTCTCTATTGCCCAGGTATTTGATGAGAGGCGCAGATTATTCTAACAAGAAAATAGTTATTTAGCATGAAAATGCGAGAGGCAGCTGACACTGTTTAATGCATACCCACCAATCATGTCTGTTATTTTGTTATGGTTTAACCGTCTAAATTATTAAAGAGCAAGTTGTAAAAAGAAGTTAAATATCTCAGGTCTGATTAATTTATGAATCTTGCATTACTTCAAGTACAGTGCCCTTATATTTGCATTCTCTTTGTAGGGAATTCTGGCATAAAGTGGCATAATTAAATCAGATATCATCTAAATTACTGTTTAATTTGGCCCTTGGTCTCTCTTTTTCTTTTGGTCAGGCTGTTTGAGAGCTGTGTGCCTAGCATATGCATAAGCATATTTAGAAATTTAATGACTTTGTAATTTTAAAATCAAACTTTTGAGAAAAAACAGTTTTACCAGAAAGCATAACTGCCAAACCTAGGAATGGAAGGAAAGGCAAAGGCAAAGGCAAAGGCAAAGGCAAAGGCAAAGGCAAAGGCAAAGGCAAAGGCAAAGGCAAAGGCAAAGGCAAAGGCAATTTCATTTGGAAGGGACTGTTCCATGAAAATTTCACTTGGAACAGACTGTTCAACTGTTTAACTGTCTGACCACTTCAAGGCTGACCAAAATCTATAGCATGTTCTTCTGAGTATAGTCCAAATAACTCTTAAACACTAACAGATTTGAGGGTATGGACTTCATGTCTAAGAAAGAAATATTATTCAAGAGTTTCTTCAATAAACAGAGCAATAACTGAAGCAAAGAACAGGTGAAGGTTAGTAATTTTGAAATTTTCCTCCCATATTTATATTTCAAAAAGCACTAGGCAAACAAAACAGCAGTAAGACGTCTATATTTCAAAGAATAATAGCCTTTGAAGTTTTAGAAGTGTCCATGAAACATGGCAAGAGAATATAGACTGATTCTTAATAAAAAAAAGTATGTCACAAGTTTTATAAATGCATAGGCAGGCTGATGCACTTTGATAAAGAGACATTTCCAGAAATCTTGATGATGAGAAGTAATTTTTATAAGGAATTCAAGCTTCAGGTGCTTTGTTGGATGATAAACAGTAATCACATTCTAGACTCAAATATTAGATAAGCAAACATTACTCCTTGGACTTCTAAGAAAATCTAATTTTTTTAGACATAGGTAAAGAAACAGAGGTGAAGGTTAACAAATTTTGTAAAACCAATATTTTTCATTTAGAATTTCAGAAAAAAATGTTAAGCTGCCAATTCTTTATATAATAAGTGATGAACATTTTTACTTTTTACATATGAATAAGTTTGCTGTGACTCACAGACAGTAAATAATAAGACCCTATTGAAAGATCATATAAAAAGTTCACTATTTTTAACTGAATTAACTGAAAATTAATACTAGCACTTGGGATTTTTGATGCAAGGTTATTTCACTGGAAAATGCTGGACTACACAAATCAACTTTTGTTAAAATTTACTTTGTGTGAAAAATTTCATTACAGCAGGTAATTGGATCAAAGTGCATCAAGGAATTACTGGCCAAAACCTTACAATAACTCCCTCTAGAAGTAGGTCACAGGCTGTAGAGATCCAAGGAGTAGCAGAATCATAAAAATATTTCCTGAAAGACATTGTTGGATATGGAAAACATGGTTATCCCAGTCTGGTTTTGGGTTCACATTTACAGGCTTATAAAGCACAACATCCACAAAGGTCTGAGATGCCCCACCACTTTACACCTGAGAATTTATGCAATTATTTTGATGACTCTCTTCTAATGTGTCACCCAAAAATGACAGATCCTTTTAGAATCCAAGCAGATAAATCTCTCAGTTTTCTGAGGAACTCACAGTGTTTTTAATTTCACAGTGCTAATTTTATCTTCCTTTGCCTCATCTTTTAAGCAAGTGAAACAGTTAATTATGGGATCAACTTACAGGAAATTTTCAAGCAGAAAAATCAGAGAAAAAAGTCTCCTTGCCTTTGTAGACACATAGTTACATTACATCCATTCTTAATTATTTTTGGTAACAAAATGTATATTTAAAGACAGAAAAACTGGATCCTTATTAGTAAATTAATGAACCTTTTAGAAAAATTCAAAATCATTTATGCTGATATAAATAAAGGGGTAGAATCCTATTCAATCTGAAATTTCAATATCATTGCAAGAGTTCAAATCAAATACCAAATCAAAACAATGAAGAAATTTAGACTTGTCAGGGTAGAAGGCCTGAGTGAAATGCACAATTCCTTCCTAAATATTCTATAATTCTCATATTTATTATCAGGCAGAATGATTGCCATAGTTTATTTGAAGTTTTGAATGCAAATATTTCAATAAAATAAAATGTGCTGGTATAAATAATTTCCAGAGGTAGGATTTAGATCATATATGATGAACTATAATTAGTGTTATTCTTCAGCTGTGATTCTTGAACGACAGGTGTTCTTTCAGAAATCAGAATTATTCTGTCTTAATGCATCATAAAGGAATAGGAAATTACTGTCTAATGGAAGCAGAAAAATGACCAGCTGTGAAATCTGTATCAAGTATAATTATAATCAGAGCTACATTAAAGCACTAGCTACTTCAAAACCAGACATTGGGCTTATATAGAGTCAAAGAACAGTCTAAAAGCAAATTGACTGTAAATAACTTTCAAAGGGCTTTGCTGCCTACAGTGAACCACTGACTACATTGCAGTAGTGGATGTCTGATCACAAGAATTCTGCTTTAATTTATATTCTGTGATATTTGTTCTATAATTTAAAAAAATCAGTAAAGAGACATATTCTATTACACCTCTCTCCCATTCCTTCCCAGGAATAATGCTTATAACTCTTATATAATAGTGGTTTTAGAGTAGTAGTAGTAATAATAGTAGGATTTCCTAATTTGTTAACAATATAGTCCCAAAGGTGAGTGTTCCTGTGTACATACAGCAAGTCATAAGTATATATATGATCATATGTATATATCACAAATCATGCATATTCCACTATTCCAATTGTAATATAAAGACATGAGTTTTTTGTAAACTTGCACTATGTATTATGCTTTTATGTTGGGGAAGGAGAAAGCAAATTTTTCACGTTGTAGATTTGTGCCTACAGTCCCAGAATTCTTACTGACCTCCTCAAAGAACAAGGAGAAGGAAATACACTTCTCCAAAATTGTTCCTTTATACATTTGCATTTCATTTATTATAAAATAAGAGAGGAGTTACCTAAAAGGTAAGGTAAATTCAGGAGTATGAATAAGATCTGCAAGCATACTAAGACATTGGAATTATTTTGGATACATATAGTATTTACCAAAGAAAATCAAATATAAAGTTAAATGCAAATGACAGCAAATTAAATTAATCTTTTTCAAATACAGATTAGACTAGAGTATTTGGAAATTTTATTGAAAAGCCATGTCAATAAATCCCCTGGTAGAGCATCTTTTAAGTACACAGCAGAGAACATAATCCAGGTTCCTTAACAATGCATCTCCAGGCTTCTTTCACAGCAAAAGATACTTTTTTGGGTGGATTTGCATTTTTCCTTGGTGCAAACTTGGTCTTTGCTGCAACCTGAATAGAAAGCTCAGTAATCTGTTCACTGAATATAGCACTGACCAGCATATTAACTGGAAATTGCATTATTAGACATTAAATCACGTGTTCTTTGATCCTAGATAAAACTGGCGATTTTTTCTACCCTGATTTGATTAAATTGCAGGACATGTTATTTCATTGTGCAGACATAACTGAATTATAATCCATCAGCTGACAAAATGCTTCTGTGACTGAAAAGGCAGACTGACAGCCAAAGGGGAGACTTGAATAAAGATCAAAGTGAGAACTGATCCCAGAAAGGAGGGTTGAGGCTTTTTCCTAATACATAGTTTCTACTATACTGTGATGGGAAAAAAAAAAAGTCTAGTCATGTAAGCATGCTAGGAGCTTGCTCCTTTGAAGATAATTTGCCAGGGTTGTTTATTTGGGGGATCCATACAGGCTCTCAGGGGTCTGTCTTTCAGCGCACAGCACACAGCCCAAACAGAAGTTTTTAATTTTCCTAAACCTAACTGCTTAGGATTTCACAGCATTTGCTGATGAGCAGAGGCAACAGATGAATATGAGGAAAACATGATTTTTTTTTCCCCATTTTTTCTCCTTTAATCTTAATGTGATGAAAATGTGAACTTTGTGACACATAATCTTATCTAAGATGGATATACTACAATCTTTTGGTTTGATATTACATTTTCTTTGATGCTGGGTACCATCAAAGTTACTGGATGCTGCAGAAAGTATATGTTTTTGAAAATTATGGAACCAAACTTCTCTAATGAATAGGAGTTCCTGAGTACTTTAGGTACTTAGTCCTCAAAACTGTGAATGAGGACAGCTCCCTAAATCATCTTAAGGTGTTCAAGAAGATTGAACAGGTTCAAGTGGTTCCAGCATGGATGTTTAAGAACAAAGTACAACTTTCTACTTTAGTACGTAATATATAGATATAGTAGATTCAATGAATAACTAATTAATATTTTAAATCAAAATTCAAACAAAATACACTCAATTTAGTCACCCAAGAAAGATTTTAACCTCACAGAACAATTTAACTGAACTTGGAGAAAAATTACCAACCACAAAAATTACTCTCTGCCCTCAAATCTTTTATTAGATTTGCCACATGCATATCTAAAATAGACTAACTGGAACATCAGTCACATTTATCAGAACATCTTGTGAATTAACAAGTCTTTGGAAAGACTGCTGAAAATAACCCATTAAATCCATTTCAATAATGTGTACCACAAAAGTGTTTAGCAACAAATCTCATTTATAATTATACATTATATATAAACCCTCCCTTAAAAAAAAAAAAANGCCAGTGTCTTGGGTTAAGTAACAAAAAAAAAAAAAAAAAAAAAGTATACAAATTCAAGCATAAAAATGTCAATTTTATTTCTTATAGCACAATTTAGACTAAATCTTACTAATGAAAGCACAGGGCTTTCATTGTGTAAATATAGTGTTTAAGATGGGTGATACACTTTCAGCCCATGACATCCAAACAAATACCAGCTAGTGAAGTCTGAAGTGACTGAAGTGTGGCAGGAAGCGTGAGCAAGGGTCTGAGATCATGACACACTGGTGACAAGGAATAAACTTGGGTCCTGACTGATGACCTAAGATCATTCATACACCATCGTCGTTTCTTATTAAAACCTCTACTTATTTTAGAAAGTTCAGAACTGTTTGGAGGTTGGTTTGTTTGTTTATATTTTAATTCTCTAATTTGTATAACAGCATGCTGAAGACTGAAGCTAGAAAAATCTCTTTAGGCTGCATTTTTTTCATTCTAAGTGCGCAATACAATTCCTATACTTTGAGTTTTAAACATGACGTGTTTTCCCTTCTCTTCTCTTTGACTCTTAAAGCTCCTTTGTGCATTTATAACCTGTTCATCTGTACAGAATGAAGAAATAGGCAAACTGCATACCTCCCAGGTGGAGTGTCTGAAACACAGAATATCTTGAATTAATTACCCATGTAGAGTGACACAAAATATTAAATCCAAGACCTCTTGTAACTTGTAAGTTTTTCTCTTCCCTTCCAACTTTCTTTCTAAAAAGTGACTATATCTTTAGTATAGCATTCATTTGCCCCTAAAACAGTAAAATCTGCTGCATAGTATTATTTCATGTCTTTCCTCATAAAGAAAGCAATTGCAACACAATGACTGACTGCAGAAAAAAAAAAAAAAAAGATGCCTCACACTAATTATTATTAATGTAAGAAATAAAAATTACTTACATTAATTCTTAGAGATGTGTAATGGTTATTTCATTAGTACACAAAAAAAATTCTAGCCTAATTAAAAATTAATTGACATAGGACTAACAACTGGATTTTATGAAAGATATGGTAAAAAAGTGTCTGCTTCTGTAAATATAGATAATTTTTTCTAATGAGTATCTTGTAATACCCTGTGTTTTGTATGTTACATACCATACAGAATAAACTTATAAATTGGAACTTACGACACAACAGCATGGAAAATGTCCTCTGACATTTAGTACATAAAAATGTACTCTATATCAATTCAATCTATAACTTCACCAAAATTTAGTTCAAGATTAGATTACAATACATTTCATGTTTTTAACTATTAACCATGATTGATTAAATCATGAACATATTTTCCAATTAAAAATCTATCACATTCAAATAGCTCTTTTCTTAAGCAGGGACAGGGATCATAAATGCTGCATATTTTGAGGGGGATTCTCATGTGTTTCAATGAAAATGAAAAGAACCATTTACCAAAGTTGCTAAAAATTGAAAATTTTGCCAATGAAAATTGGTATTTTCAGAAAGTAATTGCCAGCCACAGCAAAGAGGATATGTTGCAGAGTGAATTCAAGACCTATTGACAGAAGGGGAATCTGTAAACATCTTGCTGTTGATGCTTTCTGGTTCAGCTCCAGTGCAGCATCTTAGTCCTTCAGGTCTGCTGGAAGTCACCCTCTTCATTTTCAGTATCTATTGTCCCAACTGGCAGCCACTGCTCACATGTGACATTTGTCAGTTTGGGAATGGCCAGTTGGCTGCTGTGCTCTGGCTCTTCACCAGACATGACTGCACTGAGAGGGAAGAACTGTGCACTGCACATCACCAGAGCGCAACCAGCCTCTGTTTACCAGCTATGGCACTTCATCAACTCCCTCACGCACACTACTCTATTTTCACCTCATTCTATCTGTCTGCTTGTACTGTGCACGAGGCAGCTTCCTCAGCTCTGCCTTTAGCCCTATCCCACCTCAGTTTTTTGTGACACCCTTCTGCTATGCTGCTTATGGTTAGGCATGACCTCCCATAATCACCTGCTGTGAAGTGCTCCCTTACCAACTAATCAAGTATCACACTGAACTGCTTAGAGCCAGAGCTGGGCACATCCCTGAAAAACAGGAAGCACAGGATGGCAACTACTGCAAATGAAGAGCAATTTTATAGCTCTGATTCACATTTCCCATGCAAAGGTGTGCAACATGAGTCATTTGAAGTGGTGCTCTGAAAGCGATCTAATTGTGAGTTGTATGCTCTTTCCAACCCCTGCTGAATGCTGCCAGAAGCAATCTATAAATTACATTAACGTAAGTAAGGTAATTTGAACTACACAGTGTGTAGCTGAACATAAAAAAAGATGGCCTTATTGGAAGAAATTCCCCACATTTAATGAGAGCTGTGGACATAGCTAATATTGGATATTCAAATACACATTCATGAGTTTTGTGGTAATTTAGTTGTTAATATTTCAGTATTTATTATTACCCTTTTTTTTTTTTTTTTTTTCCTTAAGATGCATCACATTAATACATGGTTGTGACCTCTCTCCTAAAACCCAGGGACTATCAAGTATCTCTTCTGTTGTACCACTGTTGATAGAGAATTCAAATGTCATGTATACCATCCACATCTTTCTTGCCTGCTAACAACATATCTGCCCACTTTACCATTTTTAATAGTCCTCTTAATGATGTAATTATACCTGTGTAAAACTTGCCACTACTGTCTAGGTCAAGCATCTCTCTTGTTACTGTAAATATATTTGGAATTGCAAACTAGGAACTCAGGTAATTAAACCCTAAGGAGTTTCCTTAACAGCTTTTTGTCCTGACAGTACTGAGTTCAGCACAAAACACTGCAGAAATCCTCAGTTCTGTGGTGGTTAGTCACCATTTTTATATGGTAACCTCACAGATACAGCTCTGATCCAGGCAGGACATAAAAGAGATCAAGGCCTGGACAGTCCAATGGCTGAACACTGCTCCCTCCTTTCAGCAAAGTGCTCTTATCTCTTGACTCTCCTCACCTAGTGAATGTCCTCTCTTCCTCTCTTAGGAATGCAGACACACATTGATGAGACTTATGTCTTCTAGAGATAGACACAAGACTCATCTCCAGAACCCACAGGAGATGTTGTAGCAGGAAGAAGAGAACAGTGGCTCTGAGCCCTGGCAGCAGCGAGCACTGAATTTGACTCCCACAGATTAGGAATAAGCTGGTTATTCAACATATAGATAAAGAATACAGAAACTACTTAAATCTAACAATGTTTTAATGCATTTTATTGAGTTAGAGGAATGGATTTCTGAGCTAGACTTTTTTATACTATTTTATATATCCTACAGAGAATTCTGGGAATCCTGGGAAAAGTTAAAAATACTAATTATAATAAAACTATTTTGCATTTTCAATCTCTCAACTTATTTTTAACAAATTAATTTTTTTTTTTTTTTTACCAAGTCTAGGCTCTCTTTTCCATGAAAGCTGGGACCAGATGACCTTTCAAAGGTTCTATGTTTCTATGCTATAAGCTGCGCAACAAATTCATATAAATACAAATACTAAATAAAATAGTGATAAATCTGCTGCTGATTAACAGTGAAAACCCAACAGCATGTCCCACCATCTATACACTGGTGAATAGCCACTGAGCTTTGCACAGAGTTCTTTCACAATCACTTTATGAAATTTGCAATGTTTTCCCCACAGCTAACATGTGCTACTGTACCATGGTTATTTAAATTTAGAATAAAAGCAGAACGAGCCAGTCCCTAATTTAATCAGGAAAAAAAAAAAAAAAAAAAAACGACGTGAGTAAA
>VWYO01025123.1:0-16728 GCA_013400275.1 Rhadina sibilatrix
AGGAGGGTGCTGAGACTGATGATATATCATAGAATTCTCAGTTTGTTGTTCTAAAGAAAAATTTAGGGTCAATGGGTGATTTAAAAGATTCATGACCTTTGTGAGGAATTAGAAGTCATGAATAGGATACAGAGCTCAGTTTTGCTTTTGCTTTATTTTTTTTTCCATGAGACTGAGAAAATGGTGGAACAGCAAATGCTCATTGATCAGTTAAAATTGAAATTAGAGAAGCTTACAGATGTGAAAGCTTTAGATTTTCCAAGTGCTTATGAAGATGGGCCAGCTGTCATGACGTTTGCTAGGAGGCCCTACAGTGTCCCAGTCACAAAAAAGCTGCTATGCCCCCTTCACCTGCCTTCAGGGAAAGAGATCCAAAAGGTAAGGTCTACGCGAATTTTCCCCCTTCTACATTGTAATGATTATAGGCCAATGATTAGGCATGACATGATAACATATGGTGGCTTTCTTAGATACTGCTGCTTAAATTCCCACTGATGACTCTGAAAAATTAGTTTTGTAACATTTGTTTATGCCACAATTATCCAAAATATTTAGGCTTAAAATTCCCACCTACAACTGCTATGGCTCTCATGTTTTCACCCCCCAGCTGGTTTTCTCGAGGGTTCAAGTTCGAAACATAAAAAATGAATTATTATTCTTACCAATATGTTGAGTAATGGGATAATAAATTGTTAACAGTGCCCTCTTTCACATTTGGAACAACTCCTCTAGGATCTTGCAAAAGCTTTTGTTAAAAAGGTATTCGGAATTATTATAGAAAACCTGCGTTATTTTGCTTACAAGCTCAGGTGGTGAAATATTTTTTAAAATATGAGTAACGAATTGCTAAATTGTTGCAAGTATTTTTACCCATCACTATTTTCGTGTGCTTTTTGACAGGGGTTTACCAGCCCCCCTGTCTTGTCCCTGGCCCAGATAATGGCGGAATTCCATGTTCGCAGACAGATTATACTGAGCAAGTTAGAAGATCAAGATAAAGTCCTTCACCACCACCTCTCTGATCAGAGTGATGAAGAGGAAGACAATACAGGCAGTGCAGAGAAAACCTCATATAAGTAATTTTTTGTTCTTTAACTTTTGGTACAGAAAAATGTATAGCAAAGGTAGTATTACTGCCTAATCCTTCCATGATATGAGACCATTTGTAATTATACTTACAGTAAACCAGTGGGACCAACTGGGCATACTGCAAAATAAGTTCAATATATTTAGGTTTAGCAAAGAGTGTGTAATCCTTGCTTGGGGGTCAGAATCTACCTTGAAGATTGTGGGATTGTGTGTGTGGGAGTGGTGTAGATTAGAAATACTTTTGTAAGTTTGAGATTCTTCTCTGTTAAGATCATCTACTTTGCATGATGCTTAAAGAAAAAAAAAATTCCCTGTGTATTTGCAGAGTAACATGTTTATCGTTGTTCCACAGGCATTGCATAAATCGAACATGGACACAAAATCACACTTCTCTGTGCTTCCTTCCTGATGTAACTGACATAAAATGTCAAGTAGACAAGTCTGGTTTGTCCAGTAAATCTGCGCTACAAACTGACACAACCACAGGTATAATGAAAGTCTCCTTACAGCAAATCTTACTATAGTATCAGAATATGCAATAATGTCTTTAGCAGGTGTAATTAGTTTTCCCAGCAAAATATGTGTATTTGTTGTAGATATTTTTTTGGTTATAATTCAATGTAGGTTTTCCAATTTCTGTTTTTCTTTCCCATTCTGAAACTGATGTTAGTAACCTCTAAGTAATACGTACTAGCCAGAAAGCAGTTCAGTCATCAAAAAGCTAGTTAGGTATAAATGTTTAGTATTGCTTCAATGAAAGAAAATGGAAGCTATTATCATACCAGAAAGACTGAAGTGGTTTCTGGAATATTTTTCCAACTTTGGGTCTGAAATGCAAGTGCATACCATCTTTTTTTTTCCTGTTTAGAAACATGGCAGGGAAAAATACCTTGTTCTCTTCTCTCCTTTTGATTCTTGTACTTCATATGGAAGAACTGCACACAGTCAGTATTGCAGAGCACTACCTTTTGAATACAGGATCAATTCCAGATTTTATAATTCTATTTTGCTTTGTTTCTTTCAAGGTGAAGAGATTGACAGCCTCCAGATAATCCATGTTTTTAACATGCAGAAGTTAAAGAATTCGGAGTTGAGACTCGCCGAGGCTGAGCAAAAAATAAGAGAACTTGCACTTAATATCAAAAGGAAAGAGGAACTTATTAAGGAGTTAGTAAGAACAGGTAACTAGCTGCTGTAGGGATACTGGATACTATACGTAATGAAGACGTTCAGAAACAAATTAAAAGGCACAGAAAATCTGAACTTCTGTATGGCTTATCTTTACATAACTATCTTAGACAAAAATACTTTTAACAACCTAAAAATCCATAAATTTTGTTAATTTCTTGCTATGAAGAAATAGTAGGCACAGCCTACTCTACTATGATATGAAGATTATTTGTTAAATATTTTTTGTGCTTTGTTGATTATTGCTTTTATCCAACAAGTGTAATTTTTAATGTATGGTCAGTGCTACTTGTCTCTTTGTAGACATGTATTTGTGACGTAGTGTCTGGGATAGGAGAACAGATACATGACTGTATCTTCTATATTCTATAACAGTAGAGAAATGGGAGTGAGAAGTGGATGAAGGAAAAAGTCAGTGTCCCTGGTAGCCCACATCTGTCCTGATACAGAAACTAGCCTTGTGATGACAGGAAGGATCTCTTTCCTCAGTCCCTTCAATCACTATTCTCCTTCGTTTACCTTCTCTTGAGGTGGTCTGAGAAAGATTCTGTGCTGTCCCAGATTGCTCAAACAGGACAAGTAACAGAATAGAAATACAATCCAAGATTATTTAATAATTATTAAGCTTGAGTTGAGGAATAAATAAAGGGCATATTCTTCTGAGAGAAACAAACAAACAAAAGTATTGAACACAGAATAGCCATTTAGCCGAAGTCTACAGTAGGCAGAAGAATTTAACTCTGGCACTCAGATGGCACTTATTTGGTGGCTGAGGTGACTCATGAAACGTTAAGATTTAGGACTCTCTTTATCTCCATTTCAGAGTTAGAAGGACACTGCAGGTTCCTTTAGTGTTGGGAAATGTATCAGAAATTACTGACTTAGCCAGAACAAAGTAAGTGATATTTCAACTTCAAAAGTGATTATGTTGGTTTTAAACTATTTATATATGCTGTCTTTAAGGTAAGGATGCTCAGTCTGTAAGCAGGCAGTATTCTTTGAAGATAAGTAAACTTGAGCAAGAAATTGAGCAGGCCAAAAGAGAACTGGCTGAAACACAAAAGCAGCTTCAGGAGCTGGACAGTAAAGAGCTGAGAGACATTCCTGAGAATGTAATGTTACAGAAAGAGTGCCAGAAGAAGATGGAGGCTGCTAAGTTGAAAGTGCAGGTATTTCTGATCCGATTATGAAGATTTGCAAATGTCTGTCTCACTGTCTGAACCTTAACACTCTACTTATAAAATTCTTACCTGTTTTACACACTGGAAGCTGGTTGGGTTGCAGTAGCTAGTGAGAAAATTAATACTATTATACTCAAAAGCACTGGTTAACATCTACTTGATTAGATACATAAAATAGCTTCTTGGTATGTAAGAAACTAAGAAATTGGGAGCTGTCTATACATCATTGTATATAGTCCAATAGAAGAAGTTATCCAAGAGTGTGTATTACAAATTTATTACCTGCTGTAAATAAAATTGATGTTTTATGAAAATACTACATAAATTCTATCTCTAGGCAAATCCCTGTGATGCTTTGCAAGATCAAGCCCAATCGTATTTGTTTGACACTGATCTTCGAAGTTCTGCTACATCTAAGCTAGTATTCTGTATAGGGTCAGCTTAGGCGCTCTGTGCCTTTCAGTCCCAGAATGGCAAGTCAGAAAAGTTCCATACAGAAAGAGGTGGTTTGCTTATTGACTTGAGCTCAGGACCAGCATTCTGACAGCAGGATTTTGACATCATTGTGTCTCTACAAATTTTCCAGAACTGTGGTTTTTGCTAGATTTTAGTACTTTCACTGTATTGCCAAACATGAACCATACCTTTTCATGTTTAATTCTGCCTATGCTAACTTTACCAGATAGCTCAGAAACTACAGCAATGACGTGATTGTTTGGGCAGAAGTTAGTAAATCTTGCTGACCCTAAAAATCCTGTGAAATAAGGAATTAAGCTAATTCATATAGTTATAAGTCATTAGTTACAAGTTTTCCTGCTCTTAAACTGAAATTTGACATGAACATTCAGACTTTACAGAAGAAGCAGCAAGACACCAAGAATTTGGCTTCGTTATCTAACCAAAGTGAGAGAGAAGCAAGAGAACTTGAGCAGAAAGTGGCTCAGATGAAGCATCAGCAATCCCAGATACAGAAGAGACTGTGTGAGGAGAGTGAAAAGAAGAAGCAACTGGAAGCAGAGCTTCAGCAGGACCAGCAACAAATTAAAGTAGGATTCTTCCTGTTCCCTATGACAAACATTAGGATGAATAATTTCTGCCCCTGCTTCCCCAATAAACTACATTACAGGCTTTCCTTAATTTTCAATAATGACTTAATGAATTTCTTGATAAATGCACCAAAGAAATTGTCTATAAACATTTTACATTAATCTCCATTTTGGCTCTCTCTTTCAGCTTTTTTTTTTTTTTCTTTTCATTTTATTACCCAATGTTTTGTTCTGAACTGCAGTTTTATAAATAAATTAAGGGTCGGTATTTCAGATTATAGCCTGTGGGGACTCTCACATGAAATGTATTTGTCTGACTGATGTAGGAAGAATGGTGCTTTCTGTTTGCTCACAGGAACTTCAACTTAAGATGGAGCAACAACAAAGAATCCTTAAACTTAAGGATAAAGAAATTGCTGCTTTTAAAAAGAAGAAAAATAACTCAGTGGGAACTCCACAGAAACTACAGGTAGTTAATCTATTCCAAATATGTGTGAGCCCTGAAATAAAAATATCTTTCCTCATCCCTAGTCATCTATTTTTGTAAGCTGTTTGTAAAAAAGAGTATTCCATCATAGTTTTGTCTTCTTTTTTTTTGCTGTAGCAAAAACTGGGAGTAGAGCCTTGCAGTACTCTACCCTTTTTTGAATGAAAGAAAGGAGGGTCTTTAGTGTCTTCTTTTGTTGTTTGGTTTTTTGTTTTTTGTTTGTTTTTTTTTTTTCCCCTATAATTTGTGAAAAATACTTATTTAGAAACCTGTGAATTCAGCAGGTTTGGTTGTCTGGTAGGTTTGAGGGTGACCTTGATGTGTTTTAAGTGTTGAGTTGTTTGTGTTTTAATCTTGTTTTGGTTTATACTCTGACATAAATTACAGTGGTTTCTGGTTTTGGTTATTGCTAACAGGGTTAGAAAAGTATGTATCCTGTGTAGGAGTACCACCTAAATTATTTCAGATGTGGACACTGGAATATGAATTACCCCAAGTCTTTAAAAGGTGAAAAGAAATTTTAAAAGTTAAATAAAGGAAACATTTTAGCCTCAACAGGAATATATCCACTGATAAACTGTGGATTCAGAATAAGTTTATAATGGACTATGCTTGCAGGATCAGAGTTGTCATTTACTGTCTTTTATTCTTTGAACATAATTATTTCTTGTCACTTAGTGTTTTTCCACAAAGAGCTGTTTTTGGGCTACTAAAATGCAATGAGGATAGGCTAGCTGAATTCTCATGGTTCTAAACTGATCTAAACTTAGTTGCTGTGATTGGGTAGATGACATCTATAACTAGTTTTAAAAAAGGTATTCTTTAGATAAGATACTACATCTGACACAAGTTTGTTTATATGAAATGTAGCAATGTAACATTGCTAAGGCCCTTTTTAGGTCAGTTCAGTTTCTGTCTTATTCTGAGTAAGGATTCTGTTGTAGAATTAATACTGACATTAGAAAAGCTAATGTTTTGTCAGTAATTCTGAAGAAAGGTAAAACATAATCATAACATTCTGACTCGAAATGTTAATGCTATCTGGGTCTCTCTTGAAACTTCAGAAATTAGAAGAGCAGAAGAAGTGGCTGGATGAAGAAATGGAAAGAATTCTTCAACAGCACCAACAGTTAGCAGAACTAGAAGAAGATTTAAAGAAAAGAGAAGCCATTGTAGCAAAAAAAGAAGCTTTATTGCAAGAGAAAAGCCACCTGGAAATCAAGAAACTGAGGTCTAGCCAGGTGATTCAACAAAAAAACACAAAACTCACCACAGTCATAAGGCTAACTGAAAGACTGGTAGTGGGGGAGGGCAGATAAAATAGCAAAGGAGGCTCAAGGGACCTCCTGTGTCTATACCACTGTGATGAAGATATTACATAGCTTGACCAATTCACATATAAAATGTAATTAACACAAATAATTTTTATTCGCTTTTTCTCCCCAAAATTGCAACAACAAAACAAAAACCAAAACAAAATAATTCTGAAGTGTAGAATTCTGTTATTGCAGAGCATTGAATAATATGATATCTATGATATATTATTTATAAATATGACTAAGTCCTTCTGCAATCTAGAGAATACAGCAGGGAAATATTTTGCAATATTTATTTTTCAGTAGAAAGAGTGGGAACAAAGTATCATTGTTACATATAATAACTAGCATCTTTAATTTTTATTATGTTGAAAACCACACATTGAGCTCTTTTGTTTTGCTTTTTTTTTAATGGTTTCTGTATCTGTGCACTCAAAGTAAATGAGGTCCCATTGCAATAAACAAGCAATTTTTCCACTTCAGAATGTGACAGTGTCACCTACTTTTACTGGAAAGGAATATCTCAGTTTTATATCTGTGGTTGCTGTGGGTTTTTTTTTAGGCTTTAAACAAAGATAGTATGAAATTGTCTACCCGCTTAAGTATGCTGGATCAGGAGCTATGTGATAAAAGTATGCAGCTTCAGGGCAGCACCACTGAAGACAAGTCAGACATTTTGGAAAAAATTCACACTCTCCAAATGGAAAGGGATCAGCTGCTCAGAAGGAGAAATAGTATGGATGAGAAACTGAAAGATGGTAAAGTGTTGTCAACTGAAGTAAGTAAGAACCTCTGAGATAAATACAGGTTTTAGATATTGTTTAATAATAAAGAATTCCAGTTAGAACCTAAAATTTCTCCAAATATCAGGTAAGCTAGAAATAAGGAGGAAAAGTTGGATACTTTTGTACATACCAATTTTAGAATACTGCTATGATAGCACCAATTATGTACTGGTGAATGAAGTTTAGGATCAGAAGAATGTAAGTCAGATAGTGCCTTGCCAAACTATTGGTCTAAGAGTCTTATAAGGAGAAGTAAGGGAACTAGAAATTCATCATTTTATTGCAGGCGGGTATTTTAATGTCAGGATACAGAACAAGCAATGTATTCATATAGTGATGCCTCTTGATTTTTTTTTTTTTTGTAGAATCTTGCAAAAAAACAAACTTCATCTGAAAGATATTTACAGTGAAAATAAGTCATATTACATGGATGGCCCATTACTTGGAGTTGATCAGTATCATTATGTTGAAGATAAATTCACATAAAATGCAGAGATTACTTTTAGGTCTTGAGAAGCCATATGAGACTATGACTGAGGTGATAATGTTCCAGAAAGATGCCTACTTGCCTCACTCATCAAAATCTGCAGTGCTTCAGGCCAGGCATTTCTGCCATCTCCCTACACAAGTCATGGTCACCAAACTCCTTACTGACTGATTGATTAATTCATTAATCCAACAGAAAACTAGTACATCCAAAAATAGAAAAATAATAGCAGAAGTCAAACTGTGGTGAGGATGAGGGAAGGATATAAAGAGAAACATGACTTCTAGTTTTATCATGAGCCATTTGATCAACCTCTGTATTGTGGTAAGAGTGCTATAGCTGGAAATGTTCTAGATTTGCTCTCTACCTCTCTTATTTTCTCCACTTCACTCTGTGATACAACTAGGTCATCTTATTATTAAGTTTAGGTTTGCTCTTGAGAATGAAGTTAAAGATGTCTTGAAAGATTAATTTTGAGCTGTTTTTTTAAAGACCTTGCTCATGTGTTTCTCTGTAGGAAGAACATACTCTTTTCCAGCTAGAAGAAGGAATTGAAGCCCTTGTAGCTGCAATTGATTACAAGAATGAAAGTATCCATAATCGCCAACACTTACTTAGATCATCTTCTCAGAGTCTTTCACAGAGCAAGCACAATGTAATAGGGAAACTAGTTTCCCTGTCTGCTGCTGAGCTCAGAGCTATCATCATCAGTTATTTCAACAAGGTTTGTTCTGGCTAATGAATAATATTTTATCCCATTTTCTGTTCCTATTCTAGATATTGAGATGTGGCAAGAAATAAAAATAAAATTAAGAAGCTTTTGGTAAATATATCTTCAGGTTACATAGATCTGCTATTACATTATTTTTATTTTTTATGTTAACTTGAATAGGATACTTGTGGGTTAACTTTGTATATCTTGTTTTGCTGTCATTAGCTAGAAAGGTGCTGCATATTTGGAAATTTCCTTGCTCCTTTCCAGTGCTCTGTGTTGCGAACTTACGGAGAAACAACGTTTAAATAGTGGTGTTTTATTCAAATTCTTCCTGATTTCCGGCTTTCAGAAAGCTGCATAAAGCTCAGGCTGCTCTTCCTATTGCCTTTTTCCTAAATCTGGTTGTGTTGGTTGAACACAGCCTGGCTTTTAATGGGGGCGGAGGAAGCCACAGAAGTGGCTTTTGAGAGAAAGCTGCTTGGAGCATCTACTCTATCCAGCAGAGCCAATCTCTGAAGGCTCTGACAGTGGACACGTTAGAGAAGTTGGTAATGCCTCTGTGACGACATATTTAAGAAGGAAAAAAATCATCCAAGGGCTGGGCAGGGGGTAGGGTTAGGGCGGCAGGGACAGCCTGTCTTTTGTGGCACCGCCACGCAGCCGTGCAGCCGCCGTGGCTGCCAGCATCCCGCACGATCTGCAGGGCACAGCGCCGGCCTCCTGCCCGGCCGCGTCCAGCCAGCNGCCTGCCCGCCCGCGTCCAGCCAGCCCTGCCGCGGGCACAAAGGCAGGGGCGGCACCGACGGCTTCTCTTTCCCGGCGTGGCCACAGCCACCCTGGCACAGCCCGCGGGAACCGTGCCTGCCCGGCCGTGTCCAGCCAGCCGTGCCGCGGGCACAAAGGCAGGGAGGGCGGTAGTGGCTTCTCCTTTCAGGTGCCTGGCACGAAGGGAGGCACTGAATGGCGCCAGCGCCGCGGTGTCAGACGCTGCCCATGTGGTGCTGGCAGGGACCATGTGGCAAGGAGCGTGGCAAGCATTTCCCCAATACAGAGCCCAGATGAGATCAACCTTTTAGTGCTGCAAAACCCTGTAATAACTTTTCAATGGATAGAACTTGAGAACAAATGGACTTACGGACAGCAATTTTCTTCCGAGTCAGAAAAATGGAAGTGAAGACATGCGAGGAGAAAAATACAGCGACAATCAGGTCAGTGAAAGAAAGGGAGACGANCTCAGGTCAGTGAAAGAAAGGGAGACGAGGTGCTCCAAACATCGGAGCTGAGATTCTTCTACAAGCCGTGGTGAGGACTATAATACAACAAGCTGTTTCCCTGTAACTCATGAAGTACATAGGGAGATGCAGAGATCCACTCACTGCCCATGACGAAAGGGGTCCATGCTGGAGTGAGTGGATGCTGAAAAGCTGTAATTTAGAGGGAAACTTGAACAGAGAAGATAGAGAGAGTCCTTGCTTCCAAACTAGAACAGCTCATCCTGAAAAGACTACACCCCATGAACCGAATGACCCACATTACGCAGTTTTGGGAAGACTGTATTGTCCGTGGGAGGGACTGACATTACTGTAGGTAGGGTGGGACTCAGGAAATAGAACCATGCTAGAAAAGTTCACAGAGAACTGTTTCCTGTGGGAAGGACTCCATGGCATATAGAAAGAAAATCTCCCAAAGTGAACTGAAGAAGGATTTCAAGTGAAAAAACTGAGCAAAGCTCTCACACCCTGCCTCCCTGAGCTGTTGGTGGGAAGGAAGGAGGAGCTGGAGGCAGGGGAAAAGGGTGTTCTAAAGGTTCTCATTATCCTATTTTAATTCTGTTAGTAATTTTTTCATTATACCATTTAAATTTGAGCTTGTTTTGCCCTTAGAGTGTTTCCTCCCAGTCCTTAACTCATGAGCCCTTTAGTTTTCCTTTCCCCCTCCTCAGCTAAACTATAGCAGGAGAAAATGAGTGAATAGTTTTTCATGAATGCCTGGCCTTTAGCCAGTGTCAAACCACGACACCAGTACGAACTGGTTTTGCATACACTCTGTGCAGTGTGTGCAGCTACATGCTTAGGAATCATACTGACATCTGGAAACATAAATACATTATGGCATGGTGTCTTTGTGACCTTGGGTGAACCTTTAATAATTTTGTAAAAAACTTGTCTGTGGGATGCAAATTGGAAGTTTTTCACAATCTGGAAAGCAGTGTTCATTCAATTTAAACTTTGCACAGAGTATTAAAAAAATCCTCTAGTCCATGTGATCAAAATGTATGCAGTCCAATTCTGAAGCGTCAGGTTGTAGCAGTGGCAAGTCGTACTTGCAGCATAAGCTTAATTACTTGTAGAGATGTAGTGCTTTTGTATGTTTTAATCTATTAGGCTGAAGGGTACAAGTTCTTCTTAAAATGTTTTGATAAAATAAGTGTGTTTCTTTCTAAGATTGTTGGCCTACGTGAGTCTGAACGAAAATTACAAGTGCAGATTGAAGAACAGGAAATGAAGTCCATACACCAGCAAAACATGATGCGTGAATTAGAATCTGCAGTTGAACACATCAAGTTACAGTGCAACAGGCAGCTAACTCACCAGCGCCAAGAACATGAGAAAAAAATACAATTTATATTGAATCATTTCAAAGGTATTTTCTTCTTGGGCAGAGATTATTCACCAAGTATTTTCTTTAGTTTTCAACAGAGAAATACTGTATTCCAAATGAAAAAAAAAGAATAGGGTTCAGAGATATATTCTGGCTATCACTAATTCTATTGCTATGTAAGATATCAAGGAATAGACACATGGTGTCCATATGAATGCAAAATGGAATATTTTTTTAAAGCAGTATCAGAATTGTTGTATTTTCATATTGAATTTACTGATAATGAAAACTCGTAAGATACTGGTTCTGTTGACTTCGATAAATATTGTTAAATACTATTATAACTAAAAGGTGGGATTGGCACAGCCTTTTTGATCTTACTTCATGTTAGTTAAAACATGCACATTGCAAGCAAAATGTCATTAAGATACTCTGTCTAGTTGGGCACCTTGATTTTTGACACCGATACTTGGTTCTTAAACTAGTTTTATTTCTCCTAGATCAAAATAGTGAAGGTATCACAGAAACCCTGAAAAGGTATGAAGTAAAAATCCAGCAACTGGAAAAAGATTTATTTTTCTATAAGAAAACCAGCAGAGAGCTGAAGAAGAAACTGAAGGGCCTTCTTGGAGAGTCATCTGAATAACCACTGTAATTCACTAAATGTAAGCATATTATCTCATAATGCTTATGCAATTGTCAGTAGACCATTTGAAGAGTGATAAACATGCAGAACTATGTCAGATAGCTGTAAAACATTGTATTTTTACTGCATTAACTGTTCTTCAGGAATACATTCTACCTCTACCCCCATTTCAAGTGAGACATTTATTTATAGCTGCAGCTGTAGCAGTGGTGTGCCAGTGGTTTGAATTCTTGTTCTGTTTTTTTCTGTGTTCTAACAATTTCAGCAGCTACAGCCTCAAACTGTTATGGTTAAAACAAAGGAAATTTGGTGTCTGAAAGCATCTGAATGGTATTGTAACTAACAGCTTTGTTATATGCCATGCATTTGATTTCTTAAAAGTTTCTGGGAGATTGTCAATGAAAAATGCCACACTTCCAGTTACTAACTTACTTTAGCAAAGCTGAAAGAGAGCATTTATACACTCAAAGGGGAAAAAGGTCTCTATTGCCACTTTGTGCTTTGACATAAAAAAAACCCCAACCAACTGAACAAATAAAAACCAACAACTGTTAGTGTAAGTTTGTAATTGTTCCATGTCCTTCTTGCCAGAATCCAGATGTACAACAGAACTATTCACATGGAGGAGAAAAGAAGGTTCAGTTCCATCACTGCTGTTGTTTCATACCTCTCAGTGCCACCACAATACCTCACATGCACAATATAGCCTTCTTGGCCTGTTGGTGTTTCTTTTTAAGGCTCAGCAAGATTGGCTCTTCCTCCGAAAGGATGCTTCTGTTTCTTTCCGCTCAAGTGCCATGCCTTCCTACAGAGAGATGCTGATCACATTCCTCTACTCCCAGAGTGAATTAGGGCTCAGCCCTTTCCCTCTAGGCAAGATAATGAGCCTACACATTCGTTACTACAAAGTACACTATCAAACTAACAGGAATAATCTAGAGACTGGATTATGAATGAGCGTGGGAAAGATTATTTTGTGTCTAACATACAAAGAAGCATGCAGTTTAGGATATGTATCTGTGTGGGGGAAAACCTATCCTTGGCAAATTGTAGCAGTGGGAAGAAAGGAGAAGACCATTGTGAATTTCCAGTTTTTTCCAATGCATATATTTGTAAGTTTTATAAGAAATACTCTGCATTTAGTTATTTTTCTTTTTAGTATATTATGAAATGTGTTGCTATACAATGCAATAAAACCGTAATTTGTTACTGAGCTTTAGAAATAATAAAATCCCTGTTTGTATATTGCAGTTAAATTTGTAGAATGTCTGTTGTGTGTTGTACTAGTACAGTTGCTGACTGTTTTTCAATATATGAATACTTTTGTATTTGTCATGGTTCAGTTGTTTTTAGACTGCTTACTAGGATACATGACAAGTTAGAATGGTGAACCTTGTATTAACAGCACCTTCTCAGACGAGAGTAACAGCAAGTACCTCTGATGTTTTTGTAGATGGTGAACTTTTTGAATAGAAAGGGCAAAATGTGAGGTGCTAACTTTTTACTTTCATGCTGCAAGTTGCTGATGCTGTAAAACCATGTTGCCTACCTATGTCAGGCACTCAGAAAAGTTGTAACTTTTAGTTATTTATCTGCTGATAAATTTCATTTTAGATACGTGTTGGTGGTTTTATCCAGTCAAAAAGAAGCAGAAGTTGCTTCTGAAGAATTCAGCTGTTAACAAAGTTCATGTCTTTACTAACTACAAGTAAAAGTACTTTTTGAAGTATCAGAGAACTCCCAATCTGTCCGTCTGCTCAGTGTACTTTAAGCAATGAATAAAAATAGTAATAAAATAATTTAAAATAATTCTATACTGCTTTATTAGATTTTGTTACAGTGCTAATTCCTAGTGGAATTTTTTTGCATTTTGCTTCAGATACTATCTAGACAGTGGTAACAGACTGAAAACAGGCAAAGGCAGCAATTTTCCTTAGCCATTGTGGTGAATGGCAGTACCATGTAATTATTAATAAACAAATCTTTTCTTCCTGGTGGTGAATCAGATTTCCAATTTCAGTTGTATGTAACAGGAGAAAATATAACAAAGTACAGGTCTCCATTCTTGTTCTGCAGCTTTAAAGGAACTTCTCTTAAAGCTGAGAAAATATGGGGGTTTTTTAACTACAGTATTGGACTGAATATACAGAAATATTCCCAACAATATGCAGCTCTTAAATGCAAAAAAATCTCAACAGAATTTACGAAAACAAACAGGTTGGAAATAGGTCTTGGGTAACAAGTTTTGGATGCCCCTTTCACGGAAGTGTTCAAGGTCAAATTAAATAGGGCTTTGAGCGCCTTACCTAGTAAAAGATGTCCCTGCCCGAGGCAGTGGGACTGCTAAGACAGTACATAACAGACTTAGATGCTGAACGGTGTCTTCTGACCCAAACCATTCTGTCATTCTAAAATTTTATGGTCTGTGTCTTGTTTATACATATATGACTTTCAGCTGCAAAATGGAGATGCCAACTGTGCAACTACCACAGAAAAAGCTCTTCCCTGTCTGTTAAGTGTTAGTGCCATGTGTCATTCTCCACAGCTGGCCTAGTAATAAACAATTCTTCTTGTACTACAAAGATAAAGCTAAACATTTCTTTTGTCCCATGTTAACTCTCACTGAATGCAATATGGCTATAAAAATAGCCATAACAATAGAATTGTTTGTGCAGCACTGAATGCTGTACTAAATCCTGGGATCTTATTTAGTGATAGTTGCTGAAGTTGAATATTACAGAATGTTCAACTATGAGTAGGAGCTGGCTGATTAGAAGGAGATTAGAAAACCTCTGTCAGTTACCTGGGAAACAAGGAGAAAACACAGAAGTTGGAGGGAAAGAACCAGAGAAGAGACCAAAGAGTAAACAAAGCAAAATACCTGTAAGTCTAAAGAAGATTTTTTTTTTCCCCCCCACACACTGCAGCACTAAGCCATTTCCAAAGCAAAGTATGTGTGAAGAGAACACTTCACTTGGGTGGGCAGCAAGAGAGGAAAGTGGGACAAAAGTCTTTTATTAATAAAGGTACCATGAATCTGTAATGCTGTTCCAACTTACTACTGACTTCTGAAAACTAGTTCCATGAAAATGCTAACAGTAAAATAAGACTTTTCAAAGAATTGAGACAGTGTAACTAGCAGCCCACATTTATTCAGATTTCATAATAATGCTGAAAGTCTTACTGTAAATTCAAATTTGTTTATCCTACCTTTGGTTTTTTTTCTGGTCAACTCTGAAAATAATTTTCAAATATGGTATCTTCAGGATGGTACTGATGCCACCGTTCAGAACTGTGGGCCCTGTGACCACACAGGATAAAGTGTGCATAATTATATCCTGAGAGACAGAATGCTACTCGGTGGAATGAAGTAATCTGTTTTGCTACCAGTCTGATTCAAACTAAACCCCCTTCATTTGGAGGGGTGGTATGTGTTTTCTTTATCTGCTGCACCACAGAGAATATTTACCAAGGGTTACAAGACCAAGACTTTTATCTTATCAAATCAGTGGTGTCCATAACTTGGAGATGTGACTTCTTTTCCAACATGTTTGTATTTGTAAGCTATTTTGAGTTAAGAAATCCAGGATATTTATCTTTTCACAAAAACTAATTAGTCTGTTTCAAAGTACCATTAAATTGCTAGGTTATTTTTAGAGAGAGTAATTTGATTATTCTAAATTATAAAATTGAAGCCAAAATCCAAAAGACTGATCACCTGTGGTTCTATACATTTGTCTTCCCTTAAGTTTTAATTTGTTCACCTATCCCTATTTGACAGAATTGATGTTATTTTTCTTTAAGGGCATTTAGTTAAAGCTTTGCCCTCTCCCTGCCCTGTCATTCCCCACTGTAGAACTAACCCATGTTGTTTCTTGTGCTGTTGATTTTGACATACTTAAAAATTAGTTTGTATAATGCTTGCCAATTAACAGGAGTTCTATTTAAATGAAACCAAAATTGGATTCTAGAAGTGTCTGTTGACGCCATCATAAAAAAGTCCATAAAAACGGTTTTTAAGTGTTAAAGAAAGACACACATATTTCTAACTTGGGCAATGCTGAATACATTCTTATTCAACACAAACCTTTTCCCCATTCACCTCTTGCTGTATTAGCCTGTCCAGTATAGAATTAGTCTATCCAATATAAATTACACAGAAATTCTTCAATCCGCTGGGTTTTTTTTTTTTTCTCTTCTATGTTGTTCTTACTCTTAAATTCTTTCTATGTCTCTTGGAAAAAAGTAAATTGTATTTTCTCATATCTGTTCCTTTTACATTTGTAATAACTTAATGTTCACAATAACAGAGCTTTTTTTTGTAGCTGTTGCAGTCTGTTTCAGAAAGGATACTCCTCTTACGCTTTCTTTGGAAAATTCAGCAATTGTTTCAGTATTATTTTCTCACAAGGATTCACTTTAGAATATGACTATATGTAAATAGACAGCTTTGTTATTCTTTTGACTTTCTGTAAAAATGTTCAACACTATTTTGTATCTGTTCTAGTTACTTTGAAATAAGCTGTAAATTGTGTCACAACACAATAAACTCTTTTTTTTTTCAAAAAGGTTAATTAAAAAAAAAACAACCAAACCCTCATAACTAAGGCTGAGGTGAGAAAGCCAGAATAAAGATGAAGATCAAAAGGCTCTCATTTACATTGAACATTGAAAGACTTTAGACTTTAGATAGGCAGTTAAAAGTTCTGAACTGAAAGGAACTTTCCCAAAGAAACAAGAAGTTCCACATAACAGAAGCTAGGGAGACAAAGAGGCTTGTTGCAAAGACCAAAGCACAGTGTACATATAGAGAGGAACCGGAGAAAAGAATTCTGAGATGGATATGACTAAAGACAACTACAAAACTTTAAGTATGATTTTAGTGAATCAAACTAATGAAAATAACTCAGGTTAGGGCAAAAGTTATACAGAGTACAATTGGAAAACACCTGCTAATGGATTGGGATAATGAAAGAGATGATTCTTTTTCCTAGACCTTTGAATGAGTGATTCCTTGTAAAAACTAAAAAAGCAATCACCAAAAAACAAATCCCACTGGAAGTGAGAGAAGATAATTTCATTTATTACAATTATTGAATACCTGACAAGGATGCTGTCTTCTGGTTGAGACCTAACAAGAGCATGTTCTTGAGATTTGCTGTACTAAAGTGTCTTGGGTTATGGAAC
>VWYO01025138.1:0-23293 GCA_013400275.1 Rhadina sibilatrix
TTTGTGTTGTTTCTGTCTCCAGCCAATAACCTTTAACTTAATAAGTACTCAAAGTGTGGCCTCACCAGTGCCNTAAATCAACATAAAAATATTGAACAGAACTGCCCCTAGCACAGACCCCTGAGGTACACCACTGGTGACTAGCTACCAGCTGGATGCTGGATTTCTTATTGTATTGGACTTGCAGGGTGAGGTTTTGCTAACAGAAGGGCTACGGGGTGGCTTCTGTGAGAGGCTACCAGAAGCTTCCCCTGTGTCAAACAGAGCCAATACCAGATGGATCCAAGATGAACCTGCTGCTGGCTGTGGCTGAGCCAGCTGGTGACATTGACAACACTTCTGGGATATTAGATTTAAGAAGGGAGAAGAAACCTGAACACAGAAAGGGGCAGCTCTGCAGACTCAAGGTCAGTGAAGGAGGAGGGGCAGGAGCTGCTCCAGCTGCCAGAACAGAGATTTCCCTGCAGCCTGAGGTGCAGCCCATGGTGAGGCAGCTGTGCCCCTGCAGCCCCTGGAGGTGCAGGGGGGAGCAGAGATCCACCTGCAGCCCCTGGAGGAGCCCACACCAGAGCAGGTGGATGCCTGAAGGAGGCTGTGATCACATAGGAAGCCTTCCTGGCAGGACCTGTGGCAAAGAGCCCATTCTGGAGCAGGTTTGCTGAAAGAACCTGTGACCCTGTGGGGGCCCACGCTGGAGCACTGTGTTCCTGAAGGACTGTACCCTGTGGAGGGGACCCAGGATGGAGCAATTCATGGACATCTGCAGTCTGTGGGAAGGAGTCACATTGTAACTCAAATTTATGGAGGACGGTCTTCTGTGGGAGATCCTTGTATGTGCCCCCAGCCCCCTCTGAACAAGCTCAAATCCATCAGTCACAGGCTGCAGAAGCACCACGGGGGGCAGTGCATCTGGAGGAGTGCAGCTCTGCTCAGGAAACTTGGAGAAGAAGCTTTGCAACTGTGACATTCCTTGCCAAGTCTCTCTTGCTTTTCCCTGTGGCTTCCAGACAAAATTAATGATGAGTTGTGAGCCAGAAAACAATGTCATTTTAAAAGAAAAAAACCAATACTGAACAGTTGTTCTCAAATGGAGCTGGTAAAATATCTCTACAGTAGGATCTTTTACTCCTGATGGTTTACTTGTTGTGGCTATCTCATGTTTGGAGGGAACTGTGTAAGCTGTGGAGCGAAATCCAAAGACGTGAAGTGTTTTTACATGTTTGTTGCTCCTACTTTTGCTGCACATGTGACCAGTTCCCCTCACCAACTTGCTCTTTCACTCTGACTCTTCCCTCTCAACACAACTTATTTACCTTCTGTCTCAGAAGCATTTCCCTCATTGTCTCTGCAGTTTATCACGGCTCATTTCCCTCCTCTGTGTCTATCCTCCAACTCAATCATTCTTTACAGAAGGATAATAAACTCTCCTGGACAGGCTAAAAAACATCCTCTAATTTAGGCTAAAATCCTTTCTTGATCCTGGCTGTATAAAAATTCAAACCCCTGGCTCAGTAGGGCATCCTGCAGGGCTTCTGTATCTCTGCCCATGGCTGCTCAGCAGTACTCATATGCCCCCAGCCAGGACTGACCTTACAGCCTCTGGTCCTACCAGCCCCAGTTGGTGACACCTGCCATGCAGTGACGTCCTTAGTCCAGAACAACGTCCTGTGGTTTGAGCTGGAAACCAGAACACAGCTTCTTACCAGAAACCCTGTGTGTCATACTCCTTTTACATACATAAATTGTAGGAAGTTTTTATCACTGTTTGTTGATGGACAAAAACTGCGTTCATTTTAAAATACCCAAGAGATGTAGTATGGGCAGTTTTACACGAGGATGTGAATAAGCAATTTTTGGAACAACACAAGTAGCAGCTCTTTCCTCATCCTGCACCTTCATGCGTTACTTAAAATTGCTTGTTTGAAACTTCTGTTTCTCAAACATGCTCTTGTAGTGATAATCTCTTTACAGAAATACTTAAACCCTGGACTCCTTGGTCACTCTGTTAACTAGGCTGGAGACATACTGAACAAATTCCCCTTGAGAACTCCCTGCTGCTGGCAGTGGCTCAAGCATTTACTACAAGGGGAAAAGGGTGCACATCTGTGCCGTGTTGGGGCAGCAAGGACTGTGGCCAAATCCAAATCTATGTGCTCAGCCCTCCAACGTCGCAGCTGTGCCTCACTTCGATGACACAACACTCTCCAAGCACAGCAGTGGGATGGTGAAACTTGCCACAGCAGCCCTTAAGCACTCTGAGCTCCAAGGTTCCTTGTTTTTCTCCAACAATTGTTGAAATAGCTCCAAATTTAATATAAGAAGTGATGTTGCATCAGTTTAGACAAATTGCTCTTCATATAAATGCTCATTTTTACATTTAGCTTTTAGGCTGGTTTGAAAAACATGTTTTTGTTCTTTTTTTTCTTTAAAGTGTGAGTCCAGGGTGAAAAATAGCTTTCTTCAGTTATTGAATGAAAAATCTCTTAATATCAAAGGGTAATTTTTTCCAATACGTGTAGGTCAGGGTTAACATTGTGTAATTCTAAACTAGGCTACTTAATGACTATGATATGCAAAGAATTTATGTTTCCAAACCAATCCAAACCAAAGGTTCTCCTTAACAGCATCATAAAATTACTATGACATCCCTCAGAGAAGAAAAGAGATAAATGTGCACATATACTTTATTAGTTATAAATCTTTGCCTCTCACTATGCTTTTCTTACTTTTTTCATGCTGACTGGGTAGAACGGCAAGGTCTCTCTTTGTCCAATCAGCCTGTACAGAAATTACACCATGCTGTAACCATGGCAACAAAACTCTGAATTTGTTTTTGGTATTGACTAAACCATGTCTATTGCCTTCAACTGTGACCAGCCTGAGGAAGAACCACATGTGTTTAACTTGCAATTCTGCTTTACTGTGCCATTCTGACAACTCCATTAATTGTTTTGTTTGTTTGTTTGTTTGGTTGGTTGGTTGGTTGGTTTTTGGTGTTTTTGTGTTTGTTTTTGTTTTTGTTTTATTTATGTTTGGGGTTTGTTTGGTTTTGTTTGTTTTGTTGTTTGTTTGGTTTGGTTTGGGGGTCGTTTTGTTTGTTTGTTAGTTGAGTGTGTTGTAGATAAGCCATTTATTGTCTGCTCAAATGACATTTTGCTTCTCATTCCTTCCCCAGATGCCACCAGTGCTGATCTCGTTTAAAAAAAACCCAACAAAACAAAACGTCCTCTCACCTGAGTAGTAATCCATCACATTCACTGAGATATTCACCCTTCCCTTCACCTCCTTAATCCTGACCAAAGAGCCAAAAAGGAGAGCATGACAGAAAAATGGCTATGAATCTGCTCTGCTTATCCCAAGCCCTGTGAGGTGTAGGAGTCGTGGTTTGATGGTGATGAGGTGACCAGCACCACAGAGGATACAGCTGTAATGAGAAAACACTCAAGCATAATTGGGTATGGGCACTAAAATTCCAGAACTGATTTTGGAGGTCTCAGCACCCCTGGATGGAACCACAAAATGTGGAATGACTGGCCAGCATTTTTCTGTGGAGAAGTCATCAGTGAAACCTTGCTCCAAGGCCTCTTGTGGGTTGTCTTTTTTAAAAAATTTCTGCATATATTGCGCAAATGTGTAATTCACAGTTTTCTGTACAAAAACAAGAAAACCTTGCTGTGGGGCAATGGAGGAAAATGGATAGATTGAAACCAACAAGAGTTTTGTAAGCCTGCTGTTGGAGATGTTGGCTTGATTCCAAAGAAATGGATAAGGACTTGTGGAAAAGGGAAGTGGAGAGATCATTGCTTTTTTTTTTTTTTTTTTTTCCCCAACAGAAAACCTTTGGAGCCCATAAAAGTGGAAGAGATTTGGGGCANATATATGCAGGTTGAACAAAAGCATCTAGTAAAATTTCTAAGCAATTGTTTCCAAGCTGAATCTGTGGTGGAATGTGCTTTTCTATTACACTTTTCCTCATTTTGAATCTGAAGGTTTGTTTGGAGGTAATCACTGCTGCACTCAGTTTCCTTGGGAGTGAAGAGGAATAGGTAAACACATTTCTCAGGCTAACATGAAGGCTGAACAGGTTGGGAAAAGAAGGGGAATATGGTAGGATATTGACTATACCTCCATAGGTAAATGTCCACTGAGTGCAGAGATTGCTCTTGACTTCAATCATCTGCTCCAGAGTCATTGGTACAAATAGACTTGATGCCAGAGGAACAGGCTGAGTTACAGGGAACTTTACACTTCCCACTTTAAAAGAATTAACGTTGCCCTCCATTTTCACAATGGAACGCATTTCATGCCATCTGCAGAGGGTCAGTCTGTTGGGGTACATCAGTGCAGCTCTGGGCAGGCTGCACAGCAAGAGGAGGAAAACAGGGAGAGGAGATGTGAGTGCAGAAGAGGGGCTTAAATGTTTTCAAGCTGGATGGTTAAGGCAGATGTGTTGCACCTGTAGATGAGAAACTCCCCGAGGAGAAGCATATTGCAGGCAGCTTTCTGGGACATTTCTAGGAATTGCACAGAAATGTCAAAGACCATGCATAAGGAAATGGTATCAGGACTGTCCATGGAGGAAAGAAGGGCTTTTCCGTCTAAGTCACTGAGATATTTCAGAATCAAAGGAAGGTTAGTCATATAGTCTGTACATTCCAAGGCAAAAATGAGCAAATTCCCTGGGGCACAAGCTCTTCCTCTGCTCCTCATCTCTACTCAAGCATAAAGTGACCTTCATTTTTCCCTTCAGGAGGGAGGATGTTCTGAGTTCCTAACTGAAGCAAAGCTTATTGCAGTATTTGGATTATATTACTGAACATCATGAAAATTTTCTCTTAAAAATAATAGAAGCCCAAGACTTTCATTGAAATAGACAGTGTATTGTTGGCAAAAGTTTATTTTATGCTCTCAAAATTTATTTTGGATGCTTAGATTTGTGGCTTTGTTTACTCTCAGTAAAATGCATTTTGGCTGTTTTACTGGCTTACAGTAGCCAGTCAGACTGCTGCCCAGAGGCTGTAGGGCAGTCTCCTTTTAAGGCTTCAAAATGTTTGTGAAGCAAAAGTTATTTTCTTTTAAAGACCATACCTTTGTTTACTCTCCCCTTAGAAAGTAATTCTCTTTTAAAGGATGATGCATCTTAGGCATTGTGGATATAAGAAAGGTATAAGTGTGTAATGCTGCAGTTTGTGACCCTTCCTTCCCCTCTGGACCTGCTGTGGCACTGTGGAGTCTTGTTCTCACACCATTGTGCCCATGGTTACAAAGAGTTTGCAATGCTAATACCCAGTGTAACGGCTAAAGTGAAAGGCAGAAATGTGAAAGTGGTGTAAATAATTATTGTTAATTGTTTTTTATATCAAGAGCTCCAAAAGAGACGTACTGAGATCATCTGCAGGTTGCTGGAAGATGCTGGCTTCAAAAGCAAAGGAAAGTGCTGCTTTCCTTTGCACAAAAAATTCTTCCTATTAGATGGAAGGGATAAACCTGCTGAATCTGATCCCCATCTCTCCCAGGTGCATAATAACAAATGGATTGGAAATATTTTTTCTGCTTATCTAGACCTTGGGCTTTGATCTTCCAATGGGATGAGAGAAGCAAAGTCCATGAGGAGAAAAAAATTCATGGGGTGCCATGGGGTCAAGTCAGTCCGCCCCTGCTAATTACTGGTACTTGTGTGGATTAGGAAAGAAGTTAAATGGTGAGAGAGCCTTCCAGGAATGGCTGCCCCAGCAGGACAGTGGGTGCACTTGTAGGAAGTGGTCGACTCTGACCTTTAGGCATGATGTGTGGATCAGTAGAGTGCTTTTGAAGACAATGTCCTGTTCCCACTTCCCAGGGTTTGTTTTGCATCATACAGCAGTATCAGGGCTCTCTTTTTGGCACTGCCAAAGGATGTTAATACCTCAGGAGAGCTGGAGGCACAAGAGGCATATGGCTCCTGGGACCAGAAAAGAGCTAGGCCTGTAAAGACAAGACACCCAGAATGGTGCACAGGGCACCCAGTAGACATATGGCCAGTGTAAATAGCTCTCCTTTTATTATTAGCTCTCTTCTATTATTGTTCCCTGCATTCAAACCCAAGGCTGTCATAGGGACCTGGAGGTTAGAACATGATTCAGAGTTGACCCTGCCAGGAGAGCACTCTTGGAGGCTGCTGTCCCTCTGGAAGAGATGTGGTTAGAGCTAGAGGAAACCTGGCATGTGGTTACGGCTCCACTTCTTACCAATACATTTTGCTGGTGGATGCTGAGTAAGCTCATGGCCTTGGTGACCTCATTTGTAGGGGGCAATGGCTAATTAAAGATCTTTTGCTTGCCCTTGACTAGTTTTTTCATGATCTAGCCATGGTCTAGGGACATCGAAGTGAGATGTAGGAGGTCTTTAAATACCCACTGATTTAAGAGATTGACTGGCCTCAATTTCTCTAACAAATAAGTTTGTGCTCTCTTTGTCAGAAAGGTCCTTCCTTCCTTCCTTCCTTCCTTCCTTCCTTCCTTCCTGCCTTCCTGCCTTCCTGCCTTCCTGCCTTCCTGCCTTCCTGCCTTCCTCCCTTCCTGCCTTCCTGCCTTCCTGCTTGCCTGCCTTCCTGCCTTTCTCTCTTGTGAAAAATGAGCTCATGAACTTCTAACCTTCTGAACAATCACCAACTGAGAGGGATGAACTTAATCCATTTCACATATTTGCAAGACCAGTTTAGCAGAAGATAACAAACATACTTGAGAGAGGGGAGCTGTAAGAGCTGCAGGAATTCCTAATTGTTCCACCAAGAGTGGAGAAATTTCACCAAGTATCCATCTTTGTATGTTTCAAGAGCTTCTACATTTCTACTTCACAACATGGAAGTCAGATTTTCACAAAGGAACTAATTACCCATATCAGGGTGCTTAAGAAATTACACACAGTACTCCAAAGGGTCCCATTTACATGTGAAGAAAGAGCCCTTTTTTTTGTATAAACAGAAGAAAAGTATCCTCTGTATTTCTGTACAACTTATGCTAGCATGGAGGGTACTGATGTTCATAGTACCTAGAAAATACTTTCAAGAGTTTGGATTATCTCCAATGTACTTGTGAGAGAATTGTAGCATCCCAAAAAAGGGCCATAAAATTTATGTGACAGCTTCACAGATGGTTAAAGAACCACAAAAACACTCGACTTTTCTACTTGGATATGCTTTCACTGAAAAAATTCCCCTTGGAATTTTCGTTGCCTAATTTTGGCAAAGAGGATTAATTTTATGTCTTTTAGTTTGTCCTCTGAGAAAAGAAATGATAGAGAAGCAATACCGTCATTAAAATTATTATTAATTATTAGTTTTCACATTTTATTGAAAATTTCTGATCTGTTTCACAGCACACTTTACTGATTATTGGGAAATTTATTGTGTAGAAAATAATGACTAGGATAAATAAAACCAAATCTGAAATCAAACATTCAAACTCAAGTTCATGGCTAATTTTGTTATGGAAGGAAGAATGGTACCTATAAATCAGTGAGTTCTATGACATATTTCACACAGAGATTAACAACTGTTGGGAATTAGTTAAATGTATCAACCTTGCAGTATTTTGGGGTTATATATAAAGGAGAGGGTTCTGTGCTTAAGGAGGAATCTGATATCCCACATAGCAGCCAACTCATGCATAATTCTGCAGCATCGCATGCATAAATGTTCTCAGCACACTTTTCTTTAGCTTTAAATTAAAAACTCAACCTACAGACAATTTCTGCCAGGATCACATCCTGTGTTTTAGTTGAAGCTGTGCAGACATGCACAGAGCATACACAGGGAATTAATGTTACATTAAATCCTTTGCTGGGCTTCTGTGGCTGCTTCCTCTCCCCAGGAATTTGTTACCTGTTCTGTATGCAGGGATGTCCTTTCTTGCTTTAGGCATAAAATAATTTGAACTACCAAATAAACAACACTTCCATTTTTTTCTGCTTTCTTTCGTAATAGTACATTTTGTAAGTTGTATCTTCTGTTGTGCCATCCAGAAAATCATGTCAGTAAATAGTAGTCAGCAGGGAAAATGATGATGTTATGTTTGCTTGACACCAAACAGAAACCTTAGTGCAGTCCAAGAGCTGCTTGAAAGCTTCCTGGCAAGGTATTATGACTTGGACTTTAGATACTACCATGAACGTCACATCATTTAGCAAATGGTAAAACTGCACACTGACAAAAATATTTATGATTCTCTCAGGAAGGCTGCAATCAAGAATTTATTACTGTTGCTGAAATCCTGAAGTTTAGCATTTGAGAATCTTTCCTTACTTAGGAATCAGCAAGTTTGGTGCCATGTTTATTGTTTGCAAGGATTCCTGTGAACTTGAAAGTGGTGAATATATAGAAGAGTTCTTAAATAAATAATTCAATTTTAACCAGCCAAATACACACTAAGAAATTCGTATTCAGAAACAGAAATTTTCTATGAATGAACAATTACTCTAAAACAGTGCAAATTAGTTATTCTCTGAAAGCTTGAAACTACAAACAAGCACAGCTAATTTTCTTCTTATTGCACCTATTGTCTCTATAGGATATTTTTTCAGCTTGGGAGTTCCTATTCAGGCAGTAATGCAAAAAAAAAAAAAAAAAAAAAAAAAAAAAAAAAAAAACCCAAAAAACCAAAACAACCCAAACACGAGAAAACAAAACAAAACAACAAGCAAACGAACACAAACAACCAAAAAAACCCATTCTGACTTGAAAGAAATAGCCACAGGAGGTGCTGCTACTCAGAGACAGTACTGTTTGCAACCTATATTTCAACTTCTCTAGGCTGTTTGACCCTTCAAATGAAATTTTCTATTTAGGGCGTACTATTTAGGGTTATGATACTTGGAAATTAACATGAGGCTTGTTTAACAAAAGAGGAATACAATCTTCCTGTGTTTGAAGAAGACGTCTGCTCCTGGACAGCAGCTGCAACAGTAGGTTCTCTCTCATGATCCCTTCTGAAATCCTTCAGATTCAAAAACAAAAAACTGGAGTCAGAGAAATGGTAAAAGCCTGAGCTTGGCTTGAACAGTTCAGCATCCACTTACAGCAAAATTTCTTCTCAAGCGGGATGTGAAGAAGGGAATCAACTCCCCAGCTAAAGATTATGATTCTCCTAAGAGTCCCTTCAGCTGTCCGAAATTCTGGGAAAGGATTAGCTTTTCCAAACATCAGAGTGATCAGGAACCTCTCCTTCTCCAAGAGCTTCCCTACTCTTCTGACCAGCCCCCCAAAGACACTTGGGAAGCTCGTGTGGTGATGGAGTCCACCCAGCTGGCTCAGAATCAGAGAAATCAGATAAATCAACTCCTTGCTTCAGCTTCCCCAAGGGATCCCTTGAGTTTCAAAAGAAATATATATGTGTTCTTGATGGGAAAACCTCAGTTTTTTAGAATAAAGAAAATATTAAATTCCAACCTTCGTTCAACAAACATTGCTGCATTTGTGTGCCGCAAATCCAATGTGAGCAATACTCTCTCTCTCTCTCCTATTTAATAACGTTATGGCATTGATCTCTTTGGATAAAATTACATTAATCAAACTTTTACAATGAGAAAATGTTTAGCTATACTGGTAAACAGAAGTACTCCATAGCCTTGAGCAGCAATTGTTATATGACATTATCTTTGTAGTCCTAGCATCAACCTTAGGGCAGGATTTCCTTAGAGGAGCCCTAACAGCTATTTTTAATTATTTAATAATAGCAATGTTGAGATTTTTAAGCAATTGCCATAATATCTATATAAGAATTGGAGCTTTTCTTTATTTTAAGAGATCTGAATATGAAACTGCACCTGATTTTGCTCTAATGGAGTTGAATTTTACTTAAAATTCCTTGTAGTCCTTTAGCAAAATTTCACAATCACATTTACCAGTTAAGTATGTTGGTAGTTATGATAATTGACTTTATGATTAGTCCACTTCATTCATAAATATATGAATTAAATATTGGGCTTTAAGCAATTCTCTGCTATTTGCTGTCCTCACTGAAGACTGCTATTGCTGGCTGGTAGTTATTGTCAGAATAAGAATAGTAGAGTTGTACATAATTAAATCTTTTTCAACACATTATTCAACTGTCTGCCTTTGTTTATCTGCATAAATCAGCATATGTTTTACTGGCTTTGTTGGAATAAGTAAGCCATTTAGTTAAAGGTAAATAAATCCTTTGACAGTCTTCAAATGTATGAAAGGGCAAAGTGGGAATGTAAATTTTGTTTTGTGATAACTATTAATAACTCCATTGTTTACTTAAAGTTTCCCTCACAGCTGAGGGACAATTATTTAAATCAATATAATTTTCACTGATTATGAACATAAAAATTTTGGTTCAGCAGTTTAAGTCACACTAAGTGATGCTCAACAGCTTTGTGCAATATTCTGTTGACCCTAGATATGTGGTCCCAATAGTGATTCTACTTTAAAGACCTCATAGTCATAGGAGAGAAGTGGTGCTTGGGTGAGAAGATTAGGAAGCACTGCCTGGTTTGTTTCAACACTTGCAGATCCACAGGGGCTGAAGGGTATGCCTGTGGATTCAGAGCAATGCTATCCTTTCCTGGTATGTAGCTGGTATTTTGCTGGTAGCTGCCCTAACCCTGTGATGTGCTCTTTGTTTAAAGGCTAGGATAATCTGTTTGTACTAGTAGGTTAAAACCTTTGACAAAACATTTTAAAAACATTTCAGGAGAGCCTCTGCTTCCCTCTCTTGTGCAATGTTACTGCCTATCCCAGGAGTTTCCAGCAAGCCAGACCTCTGCACATATTGTGCCTATGTGTATATGAAATCAAGCCCTGAAGATAGCCCTCAGATGTCTTCTTTGAAAGGCACTGAAATGCTCTGTCTGCCATCTCATCATCCACCTTCTTCCTGCTGCAGCTTGCTGGAGGGCATGCCCTCACCACGATAATGAAACACATTCAGCTCAAGATGACCTGCCCTGGTTTCCTGCCTGCTCCTCTGCCAGGAGCTTTCTACTCGTGGGTGTGGGGGTCACCCACCCCATGACCCCCAGGATGGGGCAGAACAAGGGGGATCATTCTCCTGCTCCATGGGCTGAGTCAGGCTTCTCAAAGACAAGGATGCAAAGTGATTTACATTCCTAAGCAGCAAGTCATATTTCTTGAAACTAGGATGTGGGCTTCTAGCTTGGGAGCAATTTTAAGAAAAAGACAAATTTGTCCAGCTTCTGAGAAAGGAAGAAGCAGTTCACTGGGGACAGTGTGAGTGCAGACATTGCTCATTCCCAAGTGTCTTGCACAGTGGCTGGAAACTGACCTGTGACAGGAGTGAGCACAACCCAGCTGTAAAAATCACGCTCTTTGACTATATGTGCTCTGCCAGGAAATGATTGTATTTTAGGGGTTGAATCTGCCCAGATGATATAATCAAGTAGCTGTGCTTTCTTCTAGACATTCTAGTCCCTTGTTCAGTGTTTATTTTTAGTTGCCAGGTTCTTTTAAGATGGTTTGTTTGACCTGTAACTTTGTGTGCCATGTTTGGGACAGAGGACACATCCTATAAAATATGTATTTACAGATCTACTACTTCTCGCCCAAAAGATTAAACACTTTGATATTTAAATATGCAGTGAAGAGGTGCTATTTCTCATAAACATAATTTCAATAGCCCTTGTGAACAGAACCATCTTGCTGCCAAAGATTTCAGCTCTGATATTATCTAATGAGTCAATCTCTTCCATTTCTCCTTCAAATGTTCTTCTAAGATGCTAAGCTAAACCAGATCAACATTTTCACTGATCACATTTTCAGATTTTCAGTAATTTTGAATGCAGCTGCATTTTAGAGTATCCTGTCTCCATGTTGTTGATCAGGATCTAATTCTTCACTGAGCAGCCAACAAAAGTTTAATTGGCTCTCTCAGTGCTACCAAATCTTGATAACACATATCCTCTAATGATTACTTAAATTTATGTGATTGATGAAACTTTCCAAAGCGTTATAGGTTGGGAATTTTTAGCAGCAGTAATGAAACTACAGTTTTGTTTTGTTTTTACATATGCTGACGCTCACTGCCTAATTATTCTTGCTGCAAAATATTCCTGAAGTTGTTCAAACCATTTTCTAAACACCCTTTGAGCTGCAAGTCCTTACCAAAGATTTAATCGATCGAGCACAGATTCTCTGACAACTTCCAAACACAAAAATGAGGAGGTTAATCTTGTTTGAGAGCAGGCATTGTTTTGCATTTCTTACTTTGGTTTCTCTTTTTCAAATAGTCAGTTAAATGAAATGGCAAACTGGACCCTAAGCTGAGAGGAATCTTTCCTATTTGCCCACAGGCAGTGGATTCTACCCAGCAATAAGTATCCTGCTGGGAGAAAAAATGTGATTTACTTCCAGAAGCACATTGTGATAGTGACATAATTACTGAAATTCACGTATTTTGCTCCCTGTGTCACTTATTTCCTTATAGAAAGTTTAATTCTATTCTTTCCACAAAAAACCCTCTTCCGGTATGATGCAAAACACTATACAAGTTTAATTAATTTATATAATTTCTTAACCAGGAGCTCACTCACTGCCCAAGAAGCTGTGTTGGAAATCTGATGAAACACCATGGCTTACCTCATGCAGCCCAGCTAATGTGCAACATGAGAGGTTTCTAAAAAAACGTAAACCTGGTTGTAAATCCTTGGATTAATTCTGGCTTTACTGATTCAACAGCTGCTTGATCTCAGTGTGCAAGGACTTCTGTTTCAGTATCCTTACAAATAGCTTGCATACTGTGTTTTATACCCCTTAGGGGACGAAATAAACCCCCATCAGACATATCCTAAAACCTAGGACTTACAATGGACTATAATAATAACCTAGGACTTGAAATCTTACAAGCTTCAAAGAGGTCTGTCTTTTCCAGATTTGAGCTTGGAAACGGATTTGTATAGGTGTCAGGTTAATAACATATTCTTCATGTGTTTTTTCCAAGAAGGAATGATAGGATGCTACTAGAGGAAAGGTAGGATTATAAATAAATAAGGTGAGAAAATGAACTCTTACACTAAAAAATCAAGAAAACCTACATTTTTAAGTTCTAGTGTAATTTCACAACTGCTTAGCTGTTCCTTTGTGCAACACAATGCCATCCTTTTCAGAGTCAAAATATGTATGGTATCAGGAAAGGTTTGCCTCTTGTAAAGGTGGCATGCCAGGAGCCTGTGAGCAAGAAACCAGTGTCTGTGCTGCAGCCAACAGGGAAAAGAGGAAATCTGATCTAATCCATCTCTGCAGCTCCTGTACCAGCTGCACTATGCCAGTGGTGACAGTGAAACCTGCAAGCTATACCTCCTACTGTACCTGTGTGTCTTGGTTTGGAAATACAGGTATCTGCCAGGGAAACTGGGGTTTCCCTTAGAATGGAGAATGTAAACCCCTCACCCCCTGCCAAATTATAATTTTGCAATCAAGGGCTTTCAGGCAAAGATTTTGGGAATAGGAATAACAGTTCTTTACTAAGAATATTAACAATACAAATGTAGTAGGAAACAAAACCGCTCATCCAAACCAGCAAACAAACAACAATTTTGGAGAACCCTGACCGAGTCAGAGCTACAACCTGACACCCTGCTGGTCAGGGTGTTGGAAGCAGTCCAAAAGTGAGTCCTTCTGAAGTGGCAGATGTGGTTCTGTTGAAGTAGAGATGATCCTGTAGCCAAAGGGTCCAGGGATGGTGGGAAGGGGACTGGTGATGGTGAGGAGAGGTCTGGTGATGATGAGATTGGGTCTGGTGTTGGTGAGATGAAGTCCGGTCTTCCTCCCAGGAATCGGGTGAAACCTGGATCCTTTTGCGTTCCTGTGTCTGTGTTTTATCCAGGTAGAAAACTGCCTGCCCCCCTGCCCCTAATGCCAGGGGCATGTGATGCATCTCACAATAGGGTGATGGAAATGCAGATGCACCGCTCTGGGGGCGGGGTATAGCCTGGGGGGGAGGTTCTAATGGCCCATTATCTGAAGGTGTCAGGCCTCTCTCCCCTTGAGTTACCAGAGATAAAGAAAAACATCTCCCCAACTGCTTTTAACAGATGAAAATAGAATATACAACCCCTGGCTCCACAAGCCAGGACGCTGTGTGTTTGCTGTGTGTCTAATTCCTCTACATTTGCTCTAGTGATTTGTATGTGCATTTGAGAAATCAAAGGCATTGTGTATCCTGGTAAGGTGTTAGGTGTACAGGCTCTCTATATTATCATCTGTCTTCATCTATCCAGACAAACTAGGCATTTTTAGTTACTTCTTGTGACACAGTAACAATTCCTTTGTCTCAGACACCACTCAGTCTTTCAATAAATCCAGCAACAGTGGAATTAGCTCACAATTATGTAGAACAAATGCTAGGTATAGCAGTGTTTTCAATTTATAAAAGTCATACTTAAACCCAGCTAGCTGAAAAAATTCAGTCCAGAAACTTAGTCCAAATATATGCTAATGATAACCGACTTCTCTCCATAGTATAATGTCTGTTGCAGATTTCAGTTTATACAATTGTTGATATCAAAACCACCTAAAAATATTAGACTGAAAGTCTGAAACTAATTAAGATATATGTCAAGAGTTGATATTTCATATCTTCTATTATGTTGTTGTTTGAACTTACATCATACATGAAGCTTTTTCTATAAAGCCCTTTACTACTTTATGCATCTGTTAAAAGATTTAGAATGGAAAAATCCAAGGTGTGTCTTGTGTGGAAAAGCCCAATAATAAATTTCTGCTGCTTCAGCACATTATTTTAACAAATATATTGAGTGGAAAGACTGGCTGAAGATTTAACATGGTACTTAAATTCTTACCACCATTATTTTCTGAACTTTCAAATAAAAGCCAGGCAATGTATGTATGGATTTTGAAACATCCATTGTTGGTTCAGGTGTTCAAATTAAGCTTTCCCTTCAATCAAACTTGGCACTTAATCCAAACTTCTAAACATGAACTAAAAGAGATTTTTCTCTCCTTTTTAATAAAAATGTGTGTATATACATATATAGTCACATCACAAAACACTTCACATAACAGAAATATAACTTATTTTACTTTGCTCTAGGGCAACTTCCATTCTCTAGCAAGAATTATTTTATCATCAGAAAAGCATGGTGAAAACTGTTACACAACCAAAATCCTGAAATGATGTGTGTATTCCCAGCACAAAACCTGTGACTTTCACAGCAACTAGTACTTTTCTTTAAAAACTTCCCTTGCATATAAAAGAATTTCAAATAAATATGTGTAAGGTAAGTTCCCAAAAGGTGACCACGGGGTCTTTCTCACAGAAAGGAGAAGGCAGTGTTGAACTGCGAGAAAAGGGCGGTTATGAAGAATTTTTTGTATGCTGTGAGCACTGACCCAGTTCAAGGTCTGGTTCTCGACGTGATACTGCCATTGCCACTTCTGGGGGGAGGCTTTGCAGTTTGTTGCTTCTCCAGGTACATAATTCCCCTCCAAAAGACCAGAGTTTGGCCAAGCAAATACGAAATTTGAACAGTGAGGTCAAAATACCTTGTCTTAATAGCCTGTAAATTGAAGCTTGGAAGGAAACTGTTTTTCTGTCCCTTTTTATTTTAAATATTTCAGCTTATTACTTCTCTACATTGGGATGAAAACAAGACCATTTGAAACCTTTTTTAGAGAAAGAGAAAGAGAAAGAGAAAGAGAAAGAGAAAGAGAAAGAGAAAGAGAGAGAGAGAAAGAGAAAGAGAGAGAAAGAGAGAGAGAGAAAGAGAAAGAGAGAGAGAGAAAGAGAAAGAGAAAGAGAAAGAGAAAGAGAAAGAGAAAGAGAAAGAGAAAGAGAAAGAGAAAGAGAAAGAGAAAGAGAAAGAGAAAGAGAAAGAAGGAAACACCTCATTCTATATTCGTTCCATGCTGTGGTTTATGAGGCCTCTTGCTTATAGTATGCTTCTTCTCCACTGTGGACATAGCCATGTCTGGAGAAGAGCAACTACATTTTCAAGACAGGAAATGGAGGTTTGCTCCACCATTTTCCCCAGGAAAAAAAATGCAATTTCTCATTCTTCATGTCTACTGGACAGAAAGTTCCAAACTCCAGGGACAGTTCTTTGAGTATTTACCTTGTCTCAGTTCCTAGCAGAGTCTGGAGACATGTGTGAGCATGTCCCACTTAGAAATAAGTGGCCTCTGCTTCCAGCAGGTCTTTAGAGATGCTGTCTGTGTGGGGAAAATATGTGAAGTTTATAACATGAATTTAATATTTAGTATTCAACTGACATCAGCCTACTCAGTATGTCAGGACCTTCTCACAAGCATAATATATTGAAAATGGTCTCTTTTTTCCTGTTAATTGTTATTTGAATAATTTGGCCCATTTCAGTTTTGTCTTTAAAAAATGAACAAAGGTGATAATTCTTAGCCTCAGAGAGTTTATAACGGAGGTAGTTCTGATTTCCAAAGGGCACAGGAGCTGGCAAATCCTAAATCTTGTAAGTCAAGCAGATGAGGCAAAAGGCAGCTTGTCTGAACAGGGTTCTTCTCTTGGAATCAAGATGAAAAAGGAAGGTTTATGGACAGAGGAAGCATCACAGAGAAGAACATAGAGAGGCTGCTTGCTGCTGTAGGGAGGAAATCTATGCAGCCAAAGCTCAGTTTGAAGTGAAGTCAACCAGAACTACGGGGAAAAAGAAAAGGTTTCTTCAAATACATTAATAGCAAAAGGCTGTGATGAAATATCCTCAGCCTGTTACAGGATGAGGGTGGTCATCTCACCAAGAGGGCCACAGACAGGGCAGGTGTGTTCACTGCAGTCTTTCCATCTTCCCCATGCATGATGGACCAAGAGGGTTTCAGTGCCCTGAGCTGCAAGACCATGACTGTGAGAATGATCAGCTCCCTGTTGACTCTAAACATGTGTTGGATCTGCTGCTCCATATGGACTCTTACAAACCTGTAGAGGGATTCATCTGTGAGTGCCCAGAGAGCTGGCTGGTGTCATTGCAAATCCTCTCTGGATAATTTTTGAGTGGGAATCCAGAGAGGTCCCAGCTGCCTGGAAGCTGCAGATGTCCCAATTTTCAAGAAGGGTGAGAAGGAGGAGTCGGGAAACTACAGGCCTGTCAGTCTCACTGCACTGCCTGTAAAATCACAAAAAAGTTTATTCTGGGAAGGATTGGAGAACACCTGGAGGACAATGCAGTCATTGGTCACAGCCAGCGAGGCTTTATGAGAAGAATGTTGTGCTTATCAAACCTGATTTCCTTCTAGGATAGGGTGACCCACTGAACTGGTCTAGGAAATCCATTTGATGTCATCTTTTTGCATTTCAGTGAAGCTTTTGATGCTGTCTCTCACAGGATCCTTCTGGGCAAAATGTGCAGCTCAGCTGGACAAACACATCCTGTGATGGCTGAGCAACTGGCTCATGGGTGAGGAGCAAAGAGTTACAGTGACTGGGGTGACATCAGGCTGGTGACCTGTCACTAGTGGGGTTCACAGAGTATTTGTGGCTTATTTCCTACTCAGCATATTCTGTGATTCTACAAATTAAATTAAATTATCCCAGTTCTCAAAAAGAGTTTGTTAGATTTGGCCTGGGAAAACAGCTCCTCTTTTTAGACATAAAGGTAAGTTTTGCAAAATTTAATGTAAGTACTATGGAGCCAAGTTTTCTATGTAATAGGAGGAAAAGAAGATGCTGGCAAAATGTGTATTGTGATGTGACTGTCAGTTACCACTCTGAAATAAGTCAAGCCATTATGTCTGAGTAGCAAAGGCTGTGTGCCTCGTTACCCTCACAAGGAGCTGTGAAGATGAAATGAGAATTTCTGGGTTTTCACTGTCAAGAAGGGAGAGACAAATATTCAAATAATTCCTGTGCTGAGTGGTTTTTCATGGGCTGGGCAGGGCAGAAGGGCTGTTTGGAGGTTGGCTACAACCTTGCCATGTCCTGTGGGATCTCAGTGATAGCAGTGGGAGTAATGTCTCCTCTGTTTCCTTCTAAATCCAGGCAAGAAGGAGATTTTCAGCTATAGGATTGAACTATAACAACTTCACCTGACAGGACCCGAGCATGAGCAGCATTAAAACCTCGTGTCAGAAGGCTCATTAAGACACTGGGGGCCTATGAAGATTAGAAGTGGCAGAGAAGGCAAAACGAAGCAGACAGGCACTGTTGGTAAAGTAACAACCTTTATTAGCATCAAAATTTGTCTACATTGAATCCTAAATGGGTCTGTAACTGTCATCATCTTATCTGGGCCCTTTTCCAGGTCTCTCTGTTCTTCTGCTTGCTCCTTTGCTCCTGCTGTTCCACAGATCCTGCTGTTCCATAGTCTGGAATCCTTGGACTACAAGCACAGCCTTGTGCAGTATCTCACCTCTGACCTACTGGGCTGTGTCTGGCAGATCCACGTTGTTGGCTGATCATTCCTCCTTCTGCCTCTCTCCTGTGCTGCAGGTTGTGGAGGCTCAGCCATGTCTCACAAGCTGGGGTGTTGGTGACAGTAGAGGCAAGAAGGCTGTAGGCACATCCTGCAGTTGCTGGGCTTTGTTCCCAGTCCTGCTGTTCCTTCATCTCTTGGAAAGGTCTCTGGACCACAAGATGGGCCTTCTTTACAATCTCAGTTCTGATGCAGTTGGCCATGTCCAGCAGGGGTGGGTTATTGACTGTGAGGCGTTGTAGGACATGTGCTGGGCTCTCTGGCCCCTCTGCCCTGGTGGTTGCTGTCACCTTGTCCCTGATTCCTTCCTGCTCCCACTCTTCTTCTGGCTCCTGGACAGGTTCCTGGACCATAAGCCAGGCCTTCTTTACAATCTCAGTTCCAATGTAGTCAGTCACATCCAGCAGAGGTGGGTTATAAACTGTGGGGCTGTGTGGGGCATCTGCTGGGCTCTCTGGCCCCTCTGCTCTTGCTGTTGCTGCTGTTGCCTCATCCATGCTTCTTTCCTGCTCCCACTCTTCTTCTGGCTCCAGGATATGTCCCTGGATCATAAGCCAGGCTGTTTTAACAATCTCAGTTCTGATGTAATCAGCTGAGTTCAGGAGTAGCAGAGCATTGGTTGTAGGGCTGTGTAGGCTAACTTGCAGATTCTCTGCCACTTCTGCTGTGGCTGTGTGTCCTGTCACCTTGTCCTTTCTTTGTTCCTGGCCCCACATTTCTCTTGGTGGCTCATCAAGTCCCTGGACCACAAGCACAGCCTTGTCAAAGCCCTCAATCCCCATGGATTGGGCTGTGTCCAGCTGAGCTGGGCCATCAGCTATGGGGCTATGTGGGGCAGTTGCCTGGTTGTTTGCATCTGCTGCTTTTGCTGCCTCCATGGGGGCAGAAGAAACTGGTGGCTCTGCCTCCTCATGTTTGAGCGGTGTGTGGTGCTCCTCTTCCTCAGGAACTACAAGCGGGGCAGAATCAGCCAGCTGGGCGTTTGCTAGATGCACTGGGGCAGGAGATGCTCTAAGGTGTTTATTAGCTGCCTCTCTTGCAGCCTTTCTGCCCACAGTGCTGGGGCAGCTGGGGCCCTCCCTGGGACTATTGTTGTCCTCTAGGTCCAAGGAGCTGACCAGGTGGTGGACAGGAGGTGACCCAACAGCATCTGTCCCTTGCAACATCTTTGTGTCTATTGCATCTTGCCATTCCTCCACCTCTGACAGCTCGGTGTCAATGGCATCTTCCCATCCCTCTTCCTCTGACAGCTCTGTGTCCATGGCATCTGCCCATTCCTCTTTCTCGGACAGCTCTGTGTCAGTGACATCTTCGCACTCCTGTTCTCTGGTCGAGGTTATGGGCTCAGTTATTGGAGCTTGGGCTCCCAGCTGCTCCAGTATCACCTGCTAATTCAAGATGCCCTTCATCAATTTCCCTGTCACCTGTGATGTGGTGTAGCCAGCCACCCCTGAGAGGCTTGTACCCCTGTCCTGTCCTGTCTCAGGCCATCCCATTCCATCCTTGGCACTCACCTGCCCAGGTGTGTCATCAAGTCCCCCAGAGCACCTCAAGGAGAAACCCTGTCCTTGGCTCTCTGGCTGCTGGAGCTCCTTGTCCTCCAGGCCACTCTGCTGCTGTGGCAGGGGGGCTTTCCAGACTGGGGCCTGTCTGCATGCGCTTCTGGCCAGGCAGCTCCCATCCAGGTCCTCGGGAGACTGCCTCTTGAAGGAGATGATGATCTCCCTCACAAAAGGCCCCTGTTTCTTGTGCCCCCACAGCCATGTAGCACTTTGGTAGCACTCAATGCACACGGACAGCCCTGGTGGCTCCTGCTGTGCTGCTTGTTGCTGGTGTCCTGTCCCTGGACCTGCATCCCTGCTCAGGGAAGCTGATACAGCCAAGCCACTCTCTGGCCGTACCGCCAACTGCTCCTTCATCTCCATGGCTGTCTTTGGCATTCTCTCCCACAGGCTTGTCAGCGCTGCTCTGGGCTGCTGCTGTTTCCTGAGGGAGGAGCTCTTCTAGGGCACTGCATCACAAACAGCCACTGTCACACCAGGCCACTGTCACAAAGGGCCATGCCCCAGCACCACCCTTAAGGGCAGGGCAGATATCTGTGACACTGGCTGGGTCCTGTGGACTGCCACTGCCTGGGCCATGGCAGAAGGGAAGGCAAAAGGGGGAAGCGAGGGGGTTGCTTTCTGTTCCTGACAGCCCAAGCTGGGTTGTATCCCCCCAAGAGCTGGGGAAGGTCAAGCTCCAGACCTTTGCCATTGAGCACTGTTGGCGCTGTTTGGGCAGGGCAGGATACCTAAGATGGAAAAGTTAGTTCAGAGACCAGAGCTTTTAGTATTTAAAATCTTGTATGATGATTAGAGAAAGAGATAAAGTTGGGAAGTGAGCCTTTGAGGAGTCCTAACATGCCCTGGTTAGACTGGATATTGCATTGGGCTGAACTTGGTGTTCTGTGATACTGATCAGAGAAGTGCAGTATCCCAAAAAGCAGGTTTTTTTGTAGGACTCCCTGGCTCTGGCTGGCTACAATTTTCCTATTCCTTTTGAAATGGTTCAATACTGGCATGAGTTCAATGAGATTTTGTCTCATTACATCACAAACATGGCCAGTCTTACGTTTCTCATAGCCACAAGGTTCCTATTCTGTCACTGAACAGGAAAAATAGGTGGAAGTTTCTGTTGGCAAATCTCTGACCAGAGGCAGTTAAGGTGGTTACATGAGATCACACAAAGCAACAATCTTGATGACAACCAGTGTACCAAGTGTAATTACTGCCTCACACAGGATGACTTGTTTGGATACTCCTAAAATGCCACAGGCAGTTGGTGACATTTGCTAGCCAAGAGTGTCTGCCATGGAAAAAATACAGAGATGTGCACAACTATGTGACTTCCTGAAGAATGTGTTTTGCTCAGCTTCTGCTTTTTCCTTGTCTTGGCTTGAGGGCCACAAAGATTCTCAGATGCTGTCTTTTCATCCTGAGGAACACTAGTTGCATACCACAGTCATCTGATGCAGCCTTTTGGAGTTGTGCCTTGCATGCCAAAATGTTGGATGGCTTCATTTCACTTTAGATTCATAGAATAGGCATAGTCATCAGGCCATCCTTGCCAGTTCCGTCATCACTTGCATTTTTCATGGAGCCTCCCCCTGATAGTCCAGGAGAAAGAAGTGGCAGCTGTGCTACCATTCCTCTTACCTCCCTTCAGTCATTGCATATTGACAGTGAGCCTTACAACCTTAAATCAGGAAGGTTCAGAAAACACTCAGCTGCGCCATAAAAATCCAAGGATCTCTGAAGTATGTTTTTAAAGCCTTTCTTTACCTTGTGGCACTCCCAAATCTTTCTTTACAAAACTCTGGCCCAATTTTCATTGCACACTCCTCTGTGTGTTAATGTAATCACAAAATTGTCAAAGAAGTCAGAAGTTGACCCTTCAAGTTTTCTGTTCTTAATCTCAGCCTGAAGCAGAAGTGGCAATGTGGTTCTAAACCACTGAACTCTCACAGTTAAAGGCTTCTACTTTTTAGAATAGGAAGATGGTGGTCACCTCACCAAGAGGGCCACAGACAGGGCAGGTGTGTTCACTGCAGTCTTTCCATCTTCCCCATGCATGATGGGCCAAGAGGGTCTCAGTGCCTTGAGCTGCAAGACCATGACTGTGAGAATGATCAGCTCCCTGTTGACTCTAAACATGTGTTGGATCTGCTGCTCCATATGGACTCTTACAAACCTGTAGAGGGATTCATCTGTGAGTGCCCAGAGAGCTGGCTGGTGTCATTGCAAGCCTCTCTGGAAAATTTTTGAGTGGGAATCCAGAGAGGTCCTGATTTTCAAGAAGGATGAGAAGGAGGAGCCTGGAAATTACAGGCCTGTCGAACTCACTTCAGTGCCTGGTAAAATCACAGAAAAGGTTATTCTGGAAAGGATTGAAAAACACCTGGAGGACAATGCAGGACTAGTCATTGATCATAGCCAGNCTGCCTGTAAAATCACAAAAAAGTTTATTCTGGGAAGGATTGGAGAACACCTGGAGGACAATGCAGTCATTGATCATAGCCAGCATGGCTTCCTATGGGGAAAGTCATGCTTATCAAACCTAATTCCCTTTCATGACAAGGTAGCCCACCTAGCTGATCAAGGGAAGCCAGTGGATGTTATTTTTATCTTTCTGCATTTCAGCAAAGCTTTTGATGCTGTCTCTCACAGGATCCTTCTGGGCAAAATGTGCAGCTCACAGCTGGACAAACACATTCTGTGATGGCTGAGCAACTGGTTCATGGGTGGGGCACAAAATGTTACAGTGACTCATGACTTGTCACCAGTGGGGTTCCACAGGGCTCCATCCTTGGCCCTGTGTTCCTCAGCATCTTCATAAATCACTTGTACTTAGGACTGGAAAGGATGCTAGGTAAATTCACAAATAATACAAAACTGGGACGAGTTGGTGACTCCCTCAAAGGCAGAGAGGTCCTGGAAAGACACGTTGACAAATTAGAGAGATGGGAAATCACCAGCTGATGACAGTCAACAAAGATAGGTGCTGGCTTCTGCACCTGGGATGGGGCAACCCTAGTTGCATGTATAGACTGAGGAAGGAGATGCTCAAAAAGGACTGACACAGAAAGGGCGCTGGGCCTCCTGGGCAGTGGTGAGTTGAACATGAGCCAGCAGTGCCCTGGCAGCCAGAAGGGACAACCCTGTCCTGGGGGCATCAGGCCCAGCATCACCACCAAGGAGGGATTGTCCACTCTGCTCTGCACTGGGGCAACATCACCTCAAGTGCTGGGGGCAGTTTTGGGTGCCACATGAAAAGACAGGAAACCATTAAAAGAGCATCCAAATGATGGCCAAGAGGAGGGTGAAGGGTCTGGAGGAGAAGC
>VWYO01025143.1:2513-24200 GCA_013400275.1 Rhadina sibilatrix
AGCCATGACCTTGTCCAGGGAAGGGGTGACATCTGCACCAGGCCTTCCCCAAACCAGCCATGACCTTGTCCAGGGAAGGGGCAGGCAGCAGAGCCAACCTCTGGGGGCAGGAGGAGCCCCAGGCTGCTGGGTGTGCATTTTTGGCTGGAGATGGCTGGCAATTATGCTAATGGCTGGGGTATCCAAAGCTGACATCTCCCTCCAGGATGATGAATACGCTGTCTGACTCCTGTTCATTTTTAATTCCCAATTCAACGCCAGCTAATCCCGGGCTCTGGGTGCTCAATGCTAATGAGCAGCATGCTGCCTGACTGCCATGCTTAACAGCAAAGCAACTCCCAGGATCAAGGGGGTTAAGTATTGAAATTGTCTCATACATTAAATAATTAGTAGACAAACAGACTGACTTCTCAAGCCATCACCAGCCCCATCTGTTCCCTGTGTGTTTGCTCCCCCTCTTTGCTTGATCAGATAATTGGGGAGGGCTCCACTGGGAGGCACTGGCCTTGATTTGGGCCTTTGTGGGGTGTCAGGAGGGGAAAAGTGGTGCTGAGGCTCTGGCTGAGGCTGGCTGTGAAGGGTCACTCTGCAGGTGGGTGATGCCAGGGGTGCCTGGTGTGGGTTCCTGGGCTTGGGCTGAGGTGGGATATAAACAGGCAAATGATGCAAGGGACCTGGTTGGGCTCAGTCTGAACCTTGCTGAAAGAAGGTGTGAGCCCAAAACTCTGCGTGTGGGCACACCTGGGCATGGATGTGTGAGGAGGAAGAGAGCGAGGGCAGAAACAAGGGAGAAATAATCACAGAATCCTGGAATATCCTGAGCTGGAAGGGACCCAGAAGGATCATTGAAATCCAGCTCCTATCCCTGCCCAGACAGCCCAACAATCCCAGCTCCCCTTGGAGTGCTGTCCAAACCCTCCTGGAGCTCTGGCAGCCTCGGGGCTGTGCCAGCACCCTCGGGGGGAAGAAACCTCCCAAAATCCACCCTGAGCCCGCCCTGGCCCAGCCCCAACCATTCCCTGGGTGCTGCCCCTGTCCCAGGAGCAGAGCTCAGTGCCTGATGTGCTTCAGCCCAGCCTGCACTGAAACTGTGAAACACAAACTCTGTGGCCCAGCCCAGAGGGGAACGCTCCAAAAACTCATTTACTGCACTGAAATGTTTTTGTAAATGTTTCAAATGGGTGTTTGAAAGCTTTTATTCTTTTATTTCCTTTTCAGTGCTAATGCTTGAAGGTTTCCTGTAATTGCTTCCCTGTTTTTACTGCTCCGTGGCTTTTGTGAAATATTTTTGTTTTAACTACAATATTGATTTAGATACAACGCTAAGAAGACCCCTGAAAAAAAAAAAAGGTAAATGAAAAGCAATTACTAGAGAGTGCTTTAATGGAAAGGAGCCTCACATGGGGAATCAGCCCAGAGCTCAGCAGTTATTATTATTTATAGGGCCCTGGGAAGGAGCACTTGGCCGGGCTGGCACGGAGAGTTATGGATGGGCAAGGCTGCTTCCATCAATAACACAGCCAGGCCTGTGCCCAGCGCTGCAGGCAGGGCTCACCCAGCTCTGCCCTGGCCCAGGATGGGGGCAGAGGGCTGCATCCTCTTGCTCTGCACAGCTGGAGCAGCTCTCCCACCCCAGACCAGCCCTGGGCTGGGCACTGAGGGTGCCAGGCAGGAAGGGGCTCTGAGGGCAGAGCAGCCAGGTCAGTCCTGCCCAAGGGGGTGGGAGCATGGAGCCACTGCAGGCTCCTTTTGTGGCACGCTGTGGTTTGGGTTCTTAGCTGCCAGGCTCTCCCAGGAGGCTGTTGCCATGACAGATCCCTGCTCAGCTGGAATGTTGTGAGGGTGAGGTGGGCTGGGGAAGGAAGGCAGGCCTTGGGAGAGGAAGGGATTGTTGTTTTGTCAGGGCAATAAAAGGGCTGAACCCCAGGTGTGCCATAAAGGGGAAGTTGACTTTTACCTAAACCACACCAGACATATTGCTGGAAGACCTCTATTAAGGATTTTAAAAGGTGTAAACCTTTCATCCAATTGACTCCCGAGGAAGTTCCTTGACACTGAGTAGATAAATAGAAGCTTTTGCCCTTAGCTGCTCTAGCATGAAAGGGGAGTCTCAGGAATGCTCGCCAGATTAATGAGACAGAGGACTCATAAATATGTCAGAAAAACACAATAGTTGGGGATGAAATAGATGTCTCCTTGGGATGCACATTAATATTCACGAGCCTGGGGGGGCTTGCCAGGGAGGGCTGTGCCCTGGCCAGCTGTGCCAGGCAGGGTGCCAGGGCTCAGCCTGCAGGAAGGAGCTGACCCTCTGAGCAAGGCTCCACCTTTGCTTGGCCAGGGCAGGCAGAGGAGGTGGCCATGGCCTGAGGGACGTGGGTGAGTGGTGGGCTTGGCAGTGCTGGGTGAATGGTTGGACTTGATTACCCTAAAGCTCTTTCCTAACCAGAAGGATTCCATGATTCCATGGCCTTTGCTGTCCCTCCAGCATGGCAGGGCTCAGCAGGGCCCCACCTCTGGGGTGCTGTGCAGCTGGGTTTCACATCTGCTGCAAAAATCCCCTCTTTGGGGTGTGCAGATTTTGATCTTCAGGGTTTGCCAAGGTGGGAGCAAGGCCAGGCTGCAGAAGGAAGGGCAGCAGCTCCCTTGGTGTGTTCCCAAAACACAGAGCAGGCAGCAGCACCCACTGTCGTGGTCGGGCCTCCTGCACAGACACCTCTTGCAGATCTCCCAGAGGCTGGAAACCAGATCTGCTGCAGCTCCTGCAGTGCCCCGGCAGCTCTGCAGAGCTGTGGGTGCCCTGCTTGCAACTGGGAGTGTCTGGGAGGCGTGGGGTGAAGGGGCAGCAGGGCAGAGTGCCCTCCGTGCTCGGGGAGTGCTCACAGAGGCTGTTTTCCTGGGGGAAAGGCTGCTTTGGCTCTCCTGGCTCTGTTCCTCTCATAGGAAAACCCTGCTGCAGGTGGGTGACCCCCACAGTGACAACTCCCCTGGGCTGCTCCTGTGAGCCCTCAAGAGCCATTTGCCCCAGGGGCTGGAAACTCAGTCTGTCCAGGCTGGGAAAGGAGCTAAGGTGCTGCCCTGGCCCCCACAGCCATCCCTCCGTGGGCTGCACACAACCCCAGCCATCCCTTGCTGACAGATGCCCACAGGCTTGTTCCAGGGGCAATCCTGCCTCCTCATCCCCCAGGAACCACCCAGCACCGGGAGCAGGGAGCAGCAGCAGCCCTGGAAAGACTGAATCAGGGCTGCTGGCGGGGAAACAGATCCCCAAATGATCCCAAAGTGTGTGCCGTGGCAGGGGCTGCCCGGGGTACAGCGGGGCAGGGCAGCATCCCAGGGAGCAGCCCCTGCCCCAGGCCCTGCCTCGGCCCCCCGGGGCTGCAGCCAGGTGTTGCACAGTGCCCAGGTGAGTGTGAGCAGCAGGTGAGGGTGGTGCTGGCTGCTGGCCTGGGGACTGGGAGCATCTCAGCTGCTCTCACCGAGGAGCAGCACAGAGAGGCAGCTCTGACCTGGTGCTCACCCTCCCAGGGATTTTGGGGAAACTCCCCTGTGGGTGTCAAGTCCTGGCAAAGTAAAACAGATCACAAATGCCCGCAGCAGGGGCTCTCCAGGGGCCGGGGATCAGGGGGAGGGGGTGAGCACGGGGCACAGGGAGAGGCAAAGGGAGCTGGGCACAGCCCTGCGTGTGGGTGTTTAATGGGGCTGGTGCATGGAGTGGCGCTGCATTAATCACCATGGGAACACGGAGCAGTAAACAGGCTGAAATCATCCCGGGAAACATCACACCAGCCTTCACATCGGCCCCAGGTGAGTTAGCAGCCGGGCTGGCAGTGACTCAGTGCAGCAGCATGCACAGCCAGGGCACCACAGAGGGCCCCAAAGGGCAATCCCAGCGTGGCAGGCGGGGATGGAGCCCAGAGAACCCAAACCGTGGTTTGCTTGTGGTCACCCCACACAGGCATCCCTCCCAGGGTCCCTGAGCATCCTGTGCCCAGCCCCTGGCAGCTGAATCACGTCCCCAAGCACAGTGAGCACTGCTGGTCCCCAGAGCCACCTGCCCTGGGGATGCCTCCAAGCTCTGCTGAGATGTCAGCCTTGGCAGAAAGCTCTGCACGGGCTCACGGGGCTTTTGGGGTGTGCTGGAGCCCCTGTGGCAGCTGCACCAAGGCAGAGCCTCTTTCCCCATCCCTCAAACCTCTCTGCCTGAGGCCAACACCCACCCTGGTGCCTACATGGAGCTCACAGCCCAGAATTTCTGGCAAAGAGGAGATGGTGGAGTTGGCAGGGAGTGAGGCACCAGGCATGGAGAGCTCTGCCTGGGGTGGGAGATTGTAAATCTCATTTCCTACCTAATAATGGTATCAGAAGGGAACACCTCCCTTCCTGGTTCGTCTACCTGGCACCTGAGCTCTCTCTCAGCCCCACCTGAGCTCTTGGCAGGTACTTGGGCTCTCAGTGCTGCCTGGGCATGCTGGGGTGGGTGCTGCAAGGGCTGCCCCTTGAGCTGGACCAGAAGCATTTTGCTTTTCCTGCTCCACTGAACTCCTCCTGCACGTGTTGGTTTGTCTGGCTCCATCCTGCTGTGCTCTCTGCCTCTGTCCTGTGTCCTGTGGCCTGCAAGGTGTTGTACAAACATTGGCAGCACAATCATGAAACTCCTGTCATGGGATGGCAGAGGGCTGGCACCTCTCCTGTAGCTGAGGGTGTTTTGAGCTCAGCTGCAGTTGGAAGCAGGGTGGCACCTGCTGCATTCCTCCCGTGGGTGCTGCTCGCCCCAAAGGAGGGAGGGGAGTGCCTGCAAGGTGCTGGCAGATGCTGCCACCCTGCTGGGCCCATCCTGATGTCAGCCTGTGTTAGTCATCGTCATGGAAACGAGGAGCTGGTGGTGAACAGCACAAACCATCCCCAAAAAGCACCAGCACAGGCTGCCTGCAGGGAGATGACTCAGGGTCAGGTCGGACCTACCTGGGAAAGAGCCCAGCAGCTTCCTGGAAGTGCCAAGGGACAAGCAAGGAAGGGTGGGGACCTCAGTGGGTCACCTTGTTGTGAACAGCTCGCCTGGGCACGGGCTGGGGGTCACCAGTGAGCCCCAACACCAATCACCCCTCCCCTCTGGGTACAGCCCAGAGTGTTGACCACAGAAGGGACCCAGCCCAGCTCTGGCCAAGCTGAGCAGCAGAGAAAGCAGCAAAGGAAGCCCTGCCTGGGCTGCAGCCTGGGCTGCACTGTCCTTCCCAGAGCTGCATCCCCAGAGGGATGTGGCTGGGTCCCTGCAGCCTCTGCCAGCCCCAGGAGCCTGCTGTGCCACCAGCCAGCCTCAGCAGTGGGGCAAACCCAACCTCTCTGGGTCATCTGCAGCCCCAGGGAGGTGAAACCCCACAAAACCTCCTCCAAGGGCAGAGGGGGCAGCAGGGCCTGTCCCCATCAGGGTGACAGGGACAGGATGGGGGGAGCACTGCCTGGACCCAGCCAGGCTCAAGGGGAAGGCAATGCCTGGCAGAAACTGCCTTTTGGCTCTGAGTTGTTTTGCCTTGATTTAGCAAGTGGAGGTGGAGTGAGGGGCAGCTCTGCCAGGGCAGAAGGGCCCATGGGGATGGTGCCACCCTTGCCTCCATCAGGGGTTCACACCCTGTCTTGTTTTCAGCATTTGAGAAAGCTCCTGGTTTCCTGATGCCTTCCACAGCGTTTTGGGGTGGAAAGGAAGGACACCTTCCCTGCCAGAAACCCTGTTCTGTACCACAACCAGGAGCTGTTGGTGTCTGCACCGTGTCTTCCTGCCCAAGGGAAGGTTTCTTCCAGAAAGCCTTTTTCCACATCAGTTTTTACTGTTTGTTTTTTCATTAAGACCCAAATCTCCTGCTTGTCCTCCTTAACTTTTGCTGAGTTTCTTTGTGTTGTCATTTCAGAGGCAGTTCCAAGGTTAAAGCAAACTCCTCATGCTGCAGTGACTGCAGCTCTCCAGGGGAAGGTTAAAGGATGCAAATTGTTGACAGAGGGCTTTTCAATTTAGCGTGCAAAGATCTGATGGTTGAAAGGTGAAGTTAGACAAATCCAGGGGACCAGGAGGGGTGATCAGCAGTTGGAGCCATTTGCCAGGGCTCCTGATGGATTCCCCTTCACCTGTGATTTCAAAATGAAGGTTGGGTGCTTTTCTAAATGATGTGGCCACCTTCAGAAAGCAGATTCAGAAAGAAATTTGGGGAAATGCTTCAGAGGAGCTCGGACTGGTCCTACCACTGAATCCCTCCTGGGCTTTTCCGTATCTCCTGTGGCGGCTGGAGGGTCCCAGACCACTTCAGCCCCACCCTGTCTCCCACTGCCTTGGCCCCAGGCTGCTGTCACCACAGTGAGACAACCACGGAGCCACCCCTGCTACTGCCTTATCCAGCTCTTCCTGCCTCTCTCAGCTCCTCCTGCCTCTCCCATCTCCTCCTGCCTCTCCNCCATCTCCCTCCTGCCTCTCTGGTGCCCATTGCTGCCCAAGCCTCTGGGCAAAGCCAGCTCTGCTGGGCAAGGGGAGCGTTCTGGAGCCCGCTGTGCTCACCATCAGGGTCTCTCTCACCTGTGTCCCCCCGACACTCGCCCAGCTCCAAGTCACTGTGCAGCCGTGCCCCGGTCCCTCTCCCGGTGCGGTCCCGGTCCCCCTGCAGCAGCAGCAGCCGGTCCCGGCTCTCCCGGCGGGTGCTGCCGTGTGCGGGGCTCGGTGCAGCTCCGGCCGGCAGCCGCCTCTCCCTGCTCGCTCACACTCTGCCTTCCACGGGACCCGGGGAGGTCGGATGTGGTTTTTATTGCTCGGTGTTTGCAATGCAGCCGCTGCATTGCCCGTCCCCTTGCCCGCTCTGAGGCTCAGATGAGCCTCCTGGGCTCATTTGAACTGTTTGCTTTGCTCTTTCATTGCTTTTCTTTTCCTGCTGGAGCTCAGTGCCCGGCTGACAGATCTTGCAAAGCAGCATCCGGGGCTCCATCCTTCCAGCAGTGCCTGTCCTGCTGGCCCCGGCCACCCTGCCAGGGGGAGATGTGTTCCTCCTGGGTTTTAATTTCTATTTTTTGTCTTTTCTGTCTGCCTGGTGGTGCCTCTGAGTTCCTAGCCCTGGTGAGCATTGGTTCTCCGTGCTTGAGAATCGGTGGGGCAACCAGCACCCACTTACTGTTAATTAACTGTTGTTATTTCCCAGCAATAATTGCAATCTTTTGTGCCTTGGGCACAATGTGGGATCATCCCCCAGCCTGTCCTGCAGGTGTGTCCCAGCTGAGCACTGACAAAGGATCCCACAAGAAATGCAACAGCCAGGGAGGGAGGGTCTCTCTCTATTTCTTCATTCTATTGAATTTTATTTCATGTTAAAGCCATGCCTCTCCTGATTTGCACAAACCAACCACTATGCCCGCTTCTTGGGCATTCAGATCCAAGAGGCCTGAGATCCTTGTTTTGTGCATGGAAATAAAATATGAATGTCTCTTGTTTAATGGTCTAAAAGTCTTTCTCGCTCTGCAAAAACCCAGCATCCCCAAATCCATTTTCATTTATAACATCATGAGTAATTCTACTGGCAGCAGCTTTTCCTTGCCATATATATTTATTAGAGGGAGAAATTCCCCATCCTGAAATTATGTTCTTGCTTGGATCAAACAGCTTTTGAACTCCAGCTCTGTGTTTAACCCTTTTGTTGCTCTCCACGTGCTGCTTTATCCCATACCATGCAGGGCAGAGTGCTCCTTTCAGAGCAGAGAACACCTGGAATGCAGCAAACAGCCTTGGCAGTGCTCAGAAAACAAAATTGGAGCACTTTTGGAAAAAGCTGTGGCATTTTTTCGAGATTAGGAAGCCAGGGGGATCAGCATCGTTCTCCCCAAAGAGCAGAGATCTGCCCATGCCCAGCTGGTGACCATCACGTTGTCATTTGGGCATTGTCTTGTGCCCACAGACACTCTGGGCTCAGCTGGGGGCACAGATGGGTGTCCCAGCCCAGCTAAGGGGACTCTGCAGGGCAGGTGGAAAGTATTTCTGAGCTTTCATGGACCTCACCGTGGTGCTGGTTGCAGAGCTGTTCCCAGCTCCTTCTCCATGTGGTGGTAATTGCACAATGGTCCAGAGCTCCCAGGACCTGGTTTGAGACAGAGGGGCCCCCTTGGAGGAGGGGTCCCCCCTGTTTCCTGATAAAATGTTCCTCTGGCATCTCTTCTGGGGAAGGAGAGGGAGAGCAGTGAGTGCTGCCCGAAGGAGGAGGGTGGGACAGGAGAGCTCAGAAATCCTGGTGCTCGCTGTTCCTGGCGGCAGCGGCACCATCTCCTGAGGAGCAGGGCATTTGTCAGCCGTGTGTTGGTGACAAACGGCTCCGGGTGAGTAGAGAAATGGTTTCTCGATGAGCTGGCAGGGCTGCCCGAGGGGGCTGAGCCGCCCCGAGCGGAGCCGGGCCCGCAGCCGCGCTCTGCCCAGCCCCGCAGCCTCTGCTTCCCTGGCCCTGGGGACACAGAACAGACACAGGCTGCCAAGGAGCTCATCCTGCTCCTTTCTCTGCTCCCTGCTGGAGCCAAGCGGGGTTTCACTGTCCCCTGGCTTCCAGGGGCTCTGGGTGACAATCCCCGCTGCGCAGCAGTCCTGGCCGGTTTCCTGGCAGTCGGGTCTCAGCTTTCCCATGTTTCTCGTTCCTGCGTCCCCCATCTAAGCCCAGCTCCAGCAGAGCACTCAAAAGCCGGGTTTAAGCAGGGGGCCAGTGCTCTTGAACCTGGCTGCTCTGTTCCAATCAGGTGTTTTTGGATGCTGCAGGCTGGGAAGCCCACGCAGTTGTCTGAACTGCCTGGGAACGCTGCAATTTTCAAGGCTTTCCCCTTTCTCAGAGCTTCATTGCTGAAAAAAACAGCCCAGTTACTTTGTTTTGCATTTTTTTTTTCATGTTCATCCTCTGTGTGTCTACCCACAGCACATCCTGGGCAAGCTGAGCAGAATTAATCACAGTTTGCTTCCCCCTGTTTGCATGGGATTCCTAATCCGCAGTAAATCCTTTGGAGAACAGATGCAATTATAAAAGAAATGCTTATTAAAAAGAATGATATGTGCCATAAAGAAGTGTCAGGACAATTGTCCTTTAGTTGTGTGTCGTGCTGCCAGCTGTGATACACACTTGTGGTGCCACATCCCAGCTGTCCCTGTCCCCTGGACGTGCTGGGCTCCGTGTGCAGCTGCACCGAGCCCTCGGATTTCAGCTGCTGCCCCTTCTCCCCACATCCCAGGGGCTCCTGTGCTGAGCTCACCCAGCAGAATCCTGTCACAGCCACGGACCTCCCGGAACAAACGCTGTCAGGATCCCTTCTGACAGAAATGGATGAGGAGCTGCTTGGAATTAATATCTTCTGCACGTGTCAATGTGACCAGCCCGTGAGGAAGAATGTCTGACACTGTGATGATTTGTAGGTTTGACTGACATGGCAGAGGACAGACCACAGCATCTGAGCTGCTTCCATCGTTTTTTTGCCTGGCAAGGAGGGAAAAAGGAGGTTACAATCTCAATGCATGTGCTGGGACCGTGATCAGCACTCCTGAGGCAGAGGAGCCTGAGGAAATGAGGGCTGTGGGGTTGTGCTCTTGGATTTGGCCAGTCCTTTTTTTCAGGTTCAACCTTTTCCCTGTAGGACTGGGGGAGTGCAGCCAGTCCAGCTTTGTAGAGATTTTGCAGGAGCAGCCAGACAAGCACTGACAGAGAGGTCTCCAGGAGAGCTCTTTGATAGCACAGCTGGGAAGCTTTTGGCTGAGGCTGAGTGATTCGTGTGCCTGGGATGGGGTCAGAAGAGGGAGAAAAAGAACCAGAGGAAAAGGGAGATGGTTTTGCTCTGTGTTGGGAATGGCCATGCTTGCCACGAGCTCTAGAGAATGAGGGGATGTGGGACCTGCTGGAAAGCTGGGGGTGATGGGTGAATATTTCACACTGTGAGGCTGCTGCCCTGTGTTTAATCATGTTTAGGATGGAAAAACCTCTGGGATCATCAAATCCAACCATGCCCCCAGCACTGCCAAGGTCATCACTAAACTGTGTCCCCAAGTGCCACATCCACATGGCTTTTGAATCCCTCCAGGGATGGGGACCCCACCACTGGCCTGGACAGCTGGGCCAGCCCTTTCAGTGAAGAATTTCTTTTTTTTTTTCCCTAAAATCCAAAGGTCTAGAGGTGAACCAAGTCTTTTTTGTGTGCAAATAGAACCATCCAAACCTGAGGAGACAGGACAGGAGCTGTAGCAGGGGCTGTCTGTTCATCTCCAGCCCATCACTGACCTTTGGGAGAGGAGGAAATTCTGCCAGGACTGAAATCCAGGTCACATTTCCAAGGTGTGAGCAGGAAGGGATGGAACCAGGCAGCTCAGGGTATGAGATGCTGTGCAATCAGCAGGGACTATGAAGGGCAATAAGGATCAGTTGCAGATAAGTAAAGCATTTTGGAAGTGGCCAAAACCAGAATTTTATCCTTGGTTAGTCAAGGAATGGGCAGAAGCCATCTGGGCTGTTACAGTGCTCCAGGAGATTGGCAGAGGTAAAATCTGTATTTACAGAGGGGAGAAAGAAGGCAGCTCAGAGAATTATTATTAACATTTCAACCTGACTGCTTTAAACTCAGGTCCCAGAAAAATATAATTTCTAAATTATATTTCTTAAAATATATATATATATATCCTTCCCAAAACAAAGAGCCAATCTGATTTCCCTGTGTGACAAGATTAAATATTCTGGCTTGAGAAGAAGCCAGGGATGTTGGATGCCTTGGCTTTACCAGGAATTTGCTGTGTTTCCCATGACATTCCTTTTAGCAAGGTTGGTGAGCAGGTCTCCACACAACTGCTCTGGGAGGGGTGCAAAACACGGCTGCAAAGCAGACAAGAGAAATCAATAACTGGCTGTCAAATAAAAGGATGGATTGAGTGACTTTCTGCAGGAATCCATCCCCAGTCTAATACGAGTCAGTGTTCTCCCTAACGATCCCAATGATGGAATATTCTCTGCTCAGGCTGCAGAGCTTCAGGAGGGGAATTGGTGCTGCAGTTGCAGAGAAGGCCATTCCCAGCCTTCAGTGGAGCAAAAGGACAATTAAGCACTGGGTAGTTCTGCCCGGGGAGGGCTCTGGAGTTTCTGTCATTAGAAGGGTTTAGGAAGAGTTTGGAGAAACATCTCCTGGGATTAATGGGCAGCTGACCCTACCCTGGGGCAGGGACAACGACTGAGGTCCCTCCCAGCCCTATTTTCTGTGCTTCTGCATCATTCCAAAAGCAGCATCACATCTCTATTGACTTTCAGGGGAAAGCAGGAGAAATACCACAAAAATCTGGAGATACGTGATGACTTTGAACAGCAAGCACTGCATTTTGTTCACCAAAACCTCGGTATATTAACCCAGGTTTCCAAACAAGTGGCATAAACTGAGTAGCCTGGCTTCCAGGAGCTACTGGAGCTCTTGCTGGCTTCCTCCACCCTGGCTTGGGAAGGTCTCACTGCTGTGGAAAAGATTTCCAAAACAGAAATATGAACAAGGGTATTTATACGAAGTGGGAATGAATTTATTTATTTTTTATTTCCATCAGTTCCTCTGGCAAAGGCAGCTGGGCATTTGGAGCGATGGTGCTTGAAATGCAAACTGCACCTGGATGTTCCACGAGAGTTGTTCCATGCAATTCATCTTCAGAGCCAGCTCGGAGCTCCTGTTTGGGACCTGAGCACCAGCGTGGCAGTGCCATCCACACCCCAATCCCCACTGCAGCCCACGCTGCTCAAAGCAAGATGACTTGCAAACATCCAGCAGGAACGAGGAAGATGAATGCTATGCAAGGTCAGGCTGGGTGCCAGGAAAGCCAGAGAGGCAAGAGCCAGTTAATTGCTTTAGATTCCAGCAGCCCCAAAACGTGCCCTGCGTGCAGACATCCCTCCCTCGCACAGCCCTGGGCCTCGCTGGCCGAGCCAGCAGAATGAAATGGGCAGTGGAGGTGCTTGTGGTGATTTTTAATGTCAAAATGAGATTCACGGATGCCTTATGGTCTCTGTAATTACTAGACATCACTCATCATTTTTCCCCAGCTCAAGGGATACTCTGTTATTGACCTCACTGGGAAGATATAAATACATTACTGAATGGAAATATCACCATTTACTGTTGTGGAAAGGTCTACACCATAGCTCAAAGGACTCTGAAATCTTTATCTCAGTGTACCTACAGCAGAGGAGAATGCCTGATACTGCTGATGCGATGCCAAACCGCTGCCACTGAGGTCTTATCTTAAGGAGAAAAACCTATTAGAGGTTATTAAAGGAGAGCAACAACAAAAAACCCACAAACTGGAAGGATTTTACCACAGTCAAACAGATGAAAATCCCCTGCCAGGCCAGCACAGAGCTGCCAGTGATGGAGTGGCCAGAGGGCACGGTGGCCTCACTGGTCCCAGGCTGGCGGGGCCACAGGGCCTGCTGGAAGCATGTCAGGGTCACAGAGAGCAGGAGATGAACAAATGTTCCACCCCCTGGGCGTGATGAGGACTGAGAGCAGGGAGAGGCCAGGCAGGAGTTCTTGTGGGGGCCACTGAGGGGCTGAGGGGCTCTCGTGGGGCTGTGCCTGGAGCCCCGTGCTGGACACTGGGCCCTGTGGGTCACCTGTGAGGGAGGAGCTGCTCCCCAGCTCGTGTTTGTCACTGCAGAGCCCCTGATGGGACACTGCTGGTGCCTCCCTGCTGGTGGCAGCCCCGTGGGTCTGGCAGGAGGCACAGGAGGAGCCGTGGCCTCACAGGACCTGGCAGAACGGGCTGAGGGAGAAGGGATGTGCTGGCAGGCAGTCATTTCACCCAGACTGGGGGGAGGTTTATGGTGTTTTAGGATGGAATCAGCCATGGCTGTGCCCTCTGCAAGGGCTGTGCTCTGAGTGAGCACCTCTGGAGTGGGGAGCTGTCAGTTGATGTACCTCAGCTCAGGGCAGGGCACCAAAGGGGCAGCCCCTGCGGTGTGGCAGGGCTCAGACACATCCCGAGGGAGCAGCCTGCCAGCAGCAGCAGGGGGAGGAGCAGGGCAGCCCAGGAGAGGGCCCTGGGGCCAGGCTGCCTCTTCCATCCTAGCTGGACCTCGATGGATGGGTGCCAGCCAGAGCCCGGCCAAGCCTGCATCCCATGGGGAGAGCTGGCCCTGCAAATTACAGCTTCTCTGCCTGCAAGGGCTCACTGCTGTTTATTAAGCTAGGGAGCTTCCTCTGCTTCCTATTTTGGGCCAAGCTCCCCTTGTATTTATTTACAATCAGTAGAGCAGCTGGTGGCCACTGGTTGAAGGAAATCACTGTGAAAAGCAGGAAATTGGCTTCTCACCTTATAAGAGGGGCTGGATCTGCCCTGAGGGACCCAGCCCTGCAGTCTGCCCCTGTCCCCAGCCCCATGGCTCGTCCTGGTCCCTGTCAGCAGCTTTCAGGTCTCACAGGTGTGCCTGAAGCAACCTGCAGTGCTGGCTGGAGGCAAGGTGGCAGCAAATCTGCTTCAGGTGGTCAGTGCTGCATCTCATCCCAAACATGTGTTAGTAACCACAGTGCTTGCTCACACAGGTCCTTGAAAGGTACCTAAAGGCTCTTGGCAGTGCAGTTATCATCAGAGATTCCCTTTGGGAGGCTGGAGGAGTGGGGAAAGCCTCCCCAGAGGCCTGTGAGGTGCACAGCCCCGTGTTCTGTGTGGTTCTGGGCTCTCCTGNGGGATGAGGGAAGAAGGACAGGAGGAGGGGGGCACGCAGCACCCAGCTGGGCAGAGCCACCACGAGGGTCCCCAGCCTGGCCTGGGGCAGATGGAGCCTCTCCTCCTCACAGGAGACTGCCAGGGCCATTAGCTCAAAGCTGCTGTGATCACAGGCCAGCAGCTAAAACAAGTTCCCAGCCCATGGGAACATCTGCTGTGGCTGGGGCCACGTGTTCTGCCAGCCTCAGCCTTCCCTTCCCTTCCCTTCCCTTCCCTTCCCTTCCCTTCCCTTCCCTATTTTTGGGTTGTGCTTTTGGGATCAGACAATACCCAAAACCTCTCTCTGGCAGTGGGGGCAGGTGAGGGCTGTGCCCCTCCAAATCCCAGAGCTGAGGATGGAGCAAACCACAAAAGGCCAGCCCCTGTGGCTTTACCCTTGAATAAAGCTTTCCTCCTGTCCAAACGTGCTGTACCTGAAGCCCACACAGCACCAGCCCCCTGTTAATTAGTTCCTTGTTAATTTGCTCTGCTGTCCCTGGGCTGGAGCACTTCCCTGAGGTCCCTGGGGAATGGAGGATGGAGCAGCACACTCACAGCCCCTCAGGTGGGCAGCAGAGCACTCTGTGCCCACCGTGCATGGCCAGGTGGTGCCTGCAGGGTGCTTTATTAGCAGAGCAGGCACCGTGCTTGCAGAAACAACATTACACCCATTTAAAAGCTGGTGCCACCTGAAATCTATTTCTCAGCCCCTGACTGATTAAATTCTGCTAGCTGGAGATTTTATCCCAGAGAAATCCTCCAGGAAGCTCTAATAGCAGAGTCAATCTTTATAACATCAGGCACAATAAAACAAGAGCCCTCGTTTTGCCAGAGGTTTGATCTGCGGGTGTGTGGCTCCCTGTGCCTGCCAGCCCCGTTTCCATCCCTGCAACCATCAGGAGTCGTTAAATATTTATTGAAGAGGTTTTCATTCCTGAATAGAGGAAGAGAAAGCAGCAATCATTGAACGGGTTTGTTAAGATAAACAGTTTGGAGGGGGGAGCACGGCGCTGCCTACCCAGGGCAGTGGGGTGCAGGGGCTGGTTGCTCTTTGCTTCTCTGCTGCTCCAGGGGAGATCATTGGATAAATGAACCGTGGGGGCTAATTGCTGCATGGCTGTGGGTGCTGCAGAGCCCAAAGGAGCTGTGGCAGGGGCACCTGGCACCCAGCACTGGCAGCCTGACTGTTTGCCAGGGCTGTTTGCCACGGGGGAAGGCAGCAGCGGTACTGCCTTGGGAGTTTTTGTCAGCAAGTTGGTGCCACTCTGGGCTCTCAAAGCCCAGGAAAACGCCCCAGCTACCACAATAGAAATCCTTTCATCAGCATCAGGCTGCTTGGGCAGTGCTGCTCTCCACAAAGGCTCCAGCAGTGAAAACAATCTCATCAATATCAGCCTCCTGCTCATCTCCCAGCTGACCCCGTGTTCCTCCTGCGGGTCTGTCACAATGGTCGTCCCAAAGCCCTCAGTAAATGTCTTCTTCTTATTAAAAATGACCCTGATCTCAGCTGGATGAGAGATTTGCCAGCATTTCCCACCCTGTGCATGCTCTGGTTTGCCTTCCAGAGGGCAGGGCAGGACACCCCCATGTAGGAGCTCTCCAGCCCCTGCATTAGAAGGCCTTTCGTGGTTTCACCACCACTTTAAAAAAGACCCTTCTGGGCTGCTCTCCCCCAGCTGTCCTGCACCAGCAGCTCTGGCTGGGTGGAACGGGCTGTGCCACAGCACTGGGGCTTGGTGCTGTTGAGGGCATTGCAGCAGGAGGTTGGGGAGTGGGCACCCCACCCCTCTTGCTGAGTTACACCCCACTCTTACTGACCCACAGAGCAGCTGCCTGGTGTTGGGGCAGGGACACCAGGAACCTGCTGCTTGTACACCCTGGGTCCTTCTAAATGCAGACCCAGAAATTTGTGTTTCCCGCCTTGCTGCTGAGCTGGTTTGCCTTTCCAAATCAATCCCAAACACTTAGGGCTTTTATTGGGGAGTTTTCTTTATTTGAGCAGGCTAAAGGTGAGAGCACAGCAATTGAAGCAAGGCAGCCCTCCCACCCATGGAGGGATGTTGTACTTACCCCGTTATTTTGTAGCATTACTAAAGAAAGTCTGAGGTGTTTTTCAAGCACGATTTCCTGCATGGGGGGGAAGGAAGGAGCTCTCTTGGTCGATGCAATTTAATTGTGCCACAAACACCAGAGAGCTGAGCTGCCATCCCTGGCCTCCCTCTGCCCTCAGCTTGCTGGGGAGGATGGGGCACACGGGCCCCTTTATCACCCTACACACTTCCCTGCCCTGCTGGGAGCTCTCCAGCTCCTTCCTTGCCCCATTTTAGAAAACATTTTGCCCGTTACCCTTGGTCTGGGTCAAACCCAGAGGATCCCATTCCCCGCGGGGGTTTGATCCCAGCTGTGGCCACCACAGCCCCTGTGAGTGGCCGAGTCCCACCCAGGTGGGGCTTTGCAGCTCCCTCCCGAGCTGACCCCGAGGTCTCTGTGCTGTAGGAGCCAGGCCCCCTTGTCCCAGCAAAGCCTCCTTCCCTGCCCTGGCCCAGGGACCCCAAAGGCCGTGCAGCCCCAGCAGGACCTGCACTGCTGGCACCAGGGATGAGCCCGCTGGAATTGCAGGGCACTTGGGATGCCGTGGAGCATTTACATCCCCAAGTTCTCTGAAAGGTTTGGGATTTATCTCCATGCTGGGAGGGAGCCTTATTAGTGGCTTTTGGGTACACCGCTGCTGAATAATGAGGGCAATGCTGTCTCGGGAAGATAAATCCCAATATAATGATGCCATTGTCTTTCCTTATTATAGCTCCCTGTCAGCCCCTCATTTAACTGCTGGTTTACCCAAAGATTGTGACTGGCTGCTTTAGCACAGGAGGATAATACAGTGCTTTTTAATTGCCACCCCGTCTAAAATTAGCCCTTTCTTCTCTTTGGCTAATGAGCCACAGCGCAGCCCTTTGGGGAGCACAGTTGGAGCAAGGCCAGCTCCAGCTCCTCATCCTCATGGCTGTGCTGGGTCTGCTTCTCCACGTCCTGCAGGGCATCAGCTGACCCTCCAGAGCACTGGGTGCTCTGCTCCAATCCCTCCTTCCCTCCACCTGCCCGCTTTGCACAGGAACAGGGATCTCAGGGAAAGGCTTCTTCAGAGTTGCAAATTCTCCTGCAATTATCACATCACAGAGAGTGGCTGAGAGAAACAACCCGAGGACAGAAATACTGCCTGGAAATGAATTTGGGAGAATGTATTTCTGCTGTGACAGGTTCTGGGGAGTGCCAGAGCTGGACTGAGCAGGCAGGAGGCTCGTGAGTCATTAGGAGTTGGGCTCAGTTACCAGGGGATGCCAAGGCAGACGGAGATGGATGTGGTGTAAGAAGGTTTTCTGGAGATGATTTGAGCAATTTCAACTGCTGCCATGGCTGGGATCGACTTGAAAGTTTCCTAATGAATTTCTTTGTCAGGAGGAAATTGGGCTGTTGAGTAGAGGAATGTGCAGAATAGAAAAGCAGGGCTCTTCCTGTGGTGAAAAAATCCAACTGCAGCTAAAATTCCTGAGCCCCTTGGTGTGGAGGCCCTGGGGGTGGCCCTGTGTCCCTGTGCCTGAGGGCAGGGCTCTGCTGCCCTGCTGCAGCCACAGGCAGGATCAGGTCATGGGGAGGACCTGGCAGCTCCTTAGAAGGAGAAGTTTGTCCTTAGGATGCAGGAGCAGCCTGGAGGCTCCTCCTGCCTCTTTCCTCCCCTAAATGTGATGCTCTATGAATATTGCAATGAATACAATTATGCCCTGAAAAAAAAAAAAAAAAAGAAAAAAGAAAACTCATTTATTTATGAGGTTATTTGATTTCCTCTGAAATGCCTCATCTAGCAGCCCCCCTCCATTAGAAACCCTCCGAAGCCATGCAAGAAAAAGACAAGGCTTATTATTTAAATTAATAAAGCAGCTGCAAAATTTTTGCTGCATTTTAAAAATATTATTATCGAAAATATTCTTCCATGGATCAGTCTCCTCGGGTTTTCCTCCTGAATATTCCTAATTATGGCTGTAATTAATTTTAACGACCCATCCACCATCAATTCCATCAGAGCTTGCAAGTGTCCTGCAGCTGACTTTAAAAAAAAAAAAATTTCAAAGTTTTGCCCTCCTCCGGCTGCCTCTGTAATGAAACCTGGGATTACTTAAGGAATTGGCACTTGGCCCCAGCCATGCAAAATTGCCTGGTCCTCAGTCAGAGCTGCTGCTGTCCAGCCCGTGATGGATGGCATCATTCAGAGCTTTTATAGGCCCAGCAAAAGAGGCCAATCTGTCCCAACTGATAAATCTCAATCTCCTGCAATATTTCATGCTTCTACCAGACGTGTGCGTGGAGCCAACGGGACGCTTGGTTCTCCCAGGAAAACAGCTCCTCCAAGGTCAGTGGGCAACACCAAAGGCCTTGGAGAAACTCTGACCTCTGGGGAGGACAGCGGGAAGGTCTGGGGGGAGGATGGAAAAGAGACTGGGAAGGTCTGGATGGAGGTTAGGAAGGAGGCAGGGAAGGTCTGGATGGAGTTTGGAAAGGTCTGGATGGAGGCTGGAAAGAAGGCTGGGAAGGTCTGGATGGAGGCTAGAAAAGTTTGGATGGAGGTTAAAAGGAGGCAGGGAAGGTCTGGATGGAGTTTGGGAAAGTCTGGATTGAGGATGGAAAAGTCTGGATGAAGGTTAAGAAGGAGGCAGGGAAGGTCTGGATGGAGTTTGGGAAGGTCTGGATGGAAGAGGTGGATGGAGAAAGGTGGATCCCTGAGTTCTTTGGAGCCTCATGTCCATCTCCCACACCTACAAGAAGAGGTTCCAGTTGCTTGTGGACACCCAAGGGTGTGGGAGCCCTCAGAAGGCACCTCAGACTGAACTTCACCACGTTGTTCTCATAAAAGCAGGGAAAACATTGAGCTACTAAAATAAAGAGAATTTCAGAGCAGGGCTGGCAGGTGGGAAAGAGCCAGGCCTCTCTTTAATTCCTGAATGAGTGTATTCCTGGCATTCCTCTCCCTTGATTTCCTTTGTCTTTGCAAATCCATGCAGAGCCAGGCCACAGGGCTGGGGTTGTGGCAGCACAGTCTGGGGTGTGTTCATGCCCACTCCCACAAGTCCAGGCTTGGGCTGGTGCCACTGGATAGGAAAATGAATTTTTCCTGCTGGGCTGTTGCTCTGATCTTCTGTGACCCCTGTTAGATCCCCCACCAGCCAAGCTGGGGCTGCCTTGACAATTGTGAGAATACTGAACCACGAGCTGGTTTCATCTCCTGGTGCTGTGCTGCGATTCCCAGGCTGTGTTTGCAGAACACTGCAGCAGCCAAAATGTTCCTGGATGCCTCCCTGTGACGTGCTGAGGTTTCTCTGTGCCCCGTGCCACCATCCTGGGGGAACACTGGTGTGTCCCCTCTTGGGCTGTGCCTCAGGGTGCCCACAGTCCCTGAAGGATGAATACCTGGGAAAACATCGGGAAATCAGGAGTGGAAGGGGGCCTAGAGCCATCATTTCACTCGAAATGCTTGATTCCCACAGCCTCTGGTGCCTGGCTCCCCATCCCAGGGAGGAGCGTGCTTTAGCATCCAGAGCAAGGAAAGCAGGGAGGGAGAGCATTAGGAGGATTCAATTGACTGCAAAGCCCCTGAGAACATGAAATACACTCTCTACATACACGGGGTTTAGTGATGATAGCACGAATCTGGGAGGGGAAAAAAAAAAAAAAAGGCATTTCCTCTTTATTGCAGCTTGAAAGGGTGAAATGGAGGCTGACCAGCAGGCACTGCTTTATCCTCCAATTTACTGCTCTCACTCACAGCCTGGCCCCTTTGTGAGAGAGCCTGGCTTCCTTTGTGCCATTTTTCTGTTAGTGGCTTTTATCTGTGCCCAGAGCTTTGTACCTGCAGAGCCAAACCTGCCGTGGCTCCCACCTGGGCACTGCTCCAAGCCCTGCTGAGAGCTGCAGGACCTGGTGGGGTGGTGCTGGGTGGTGGGAACAGGAATTCTGCCAGGGTAGATGCCAGGAGCAGGGTGAAGCCATGGGGGCTCTGCACTGCACAGTCAGGATAGCTCAAGGAAAGCAAATGGATCCAGCCGTGCCTCAGTTTCCCTCACCATCCTGATTAATCCCCCCGGGAGGTATCACAGGTTGAGGAGGTTGTGAGAGGCTCTGAGACCTCTTACTGTGTGCTGGCCACCCAGAAGGGACCCTGCCAGCCCAGGGGACCCTGGGACACCTGGGACAATCCTGATTTTCACTCAGGCTGGGTTTCCCAGCAGGCTCTGGTGAGATTTGCTGGAGGTGCCAGATTTATCTCTTAAGCATCGTTTTCCAGCTCCTGCCTGGCCTGGGGTCGCCTGCATCCTCCTCTGGTCTCATTGCCAGCCCTGCCAGTCCCCAGAGAATAAACCCAGTTAAAGTTGCCCTGTGCTTGGCTGAAGACATTTAATCACTGTCTGGACATGATGGAAATATGAGCTCCTCCTGTGCCCGTCAGGACACGCTCCTCTTGCACAGACCAAGATGAGCAAGGAGCCATCTGAGCATGAAATACTTGTCAGCCTTCCAGAGGGTCACAAGATATATGGATTATGAAGTAGAGACTCCCACAGATCTCAGATTATCAAACACAGAGACTGCAGAAGATTGCTCCAGTGGCAGGAGTGCTGTCCTGAATTCAGAGCTGGGCTGGAGCACCAGCCCAGGGGCTGCTGGAGCCCATGGGGCTCTCCTCACAAGCTTTGGGTTCGCCCCAAATTCAGCTGTCCCTGCACAAAACCTCTCGGTACCAGAAGCATCTCGTGCCTGTTCCTGTCTCCAGCTGATGGGAACAGCAGGTTTTGGGGATGGTTCTGCCCTGGGCAGCAGAGGCCACCCAAAGGTTACAGCACTTGGAGGACTGGAGCCTGGGATGAACCTGGACACTCTGGGAGCAGGGATGGGCAGGATTGGCAGTGTTTGGGAGCAGGGATGGGCAGGATTGGCAGTGTTTGGGAGCAGGGATGGGCAGGATTGGCAGTGTTTGGGAGCAGGGATGGGCAGGATTGGCAGTGTTAGGCTCAGTGGGAGACACCCCGTGGGCGTGGATCAGTCACCAGGGGAAACCTGTTGGAGTAGGGGAATCCCTGGGAGCCTGAGATGCAGGGGATGCTTCTGCTCCTGGCAGGAGCCTGCAGTGCCCCTGAGCCCTTCCCAGAGCCCCGGGGCCAGCGGGGAGCCAGGCCAGCACAGCTCTGGGTGCTCAGGGGCTCCTTGGGGTTTCTCAGTGCCCTTGGCTCTGAGCTGCACCCTGCCAGGACCTCGGAGCCCTTTCCCACAGCTTTTCCCAGGTTATGGGAGCTGCAGCTGGGGGTCACTCCCTGCTCTCGTGTCCCAGGGCTGCTGGCTGGGAGCATGGCCCTGGCCAGGAGAGCCACGGCTCCCTGGGCCCCAGGAGGAGCCACTGCCACCGGTGGTGCCCGTGGGCTGCAGGAGCAGGGCAGGGGCTCGGGGACCCAGGGGCTCCTTCCAGCCCCCTGAGCTCACCCTCGGGCACTGCCTATTCCAGATCTGGGGGGAACAGCAGAAAGGCTGCCTGTGAGCCAAGGGAGAGCTGCAAGCACCTCTTGCTCTCCGTGTTTCTGCTCTGCCCGTGCCCCTCACTTCACCCTTCCAGCCCCCTGGCGCTGAGGAGTTTCCCTGCTCTGTCCTCACAGATCCCAGCACGGCTGCTGGTTAAAGGCAGGCCTAGCAGGGAGCACAGCCCTGCACCACCCTCGGCTTGGTGCACGACTGCTCATTCTGCCTTTCACCACCACCCACCAGCCATCCCTCCCCAAAGCCCAGGCTCAGCCCGATTTGAATTAATTGCAGGAGTCAGACGTCAGCTGCTTTTATGTAACTGCTCCCGTGTAATTCCATCTCCTCGTTTCCGCTCCCCCACTCGTTTATTCACTCCAGGTTTCTTTAAATCAGCCCAGCCTTTTTTTTTT